>PVKV010027144.1:0-26843 GCA_004027835.1 Alouatta palliata
AAGTCAATAATTCTGAGTGAAGGAGAGAGGTTTGTAATCAATCAATAATGTTATTCACTGCATCCAATGAAAATTCATATTTCCATCTTCATCTTAGCTAGCTCCTTTTTTGTCACACCCTGCAGCTCAGCCTGGCATTTTCTTCTTATCTTTTATCCTCTGTTTCACAGAGTTCACACATTTCCCTCTATTATCAGATAGACACACATCATGAGATGCTCCCCATGAAAACATCCTCTCAGTGTATTCAATGTTCTCCTCTCTGTGCTGCGGGGCAGGGGAGATCAGTCCTTGTTCCACACTGGGTTTGATAACTGGCTTTGCTGTTCTTTTGTTTCTTACTCCTTCTTGATTCCAGCAAGGGCAAGCTAGTACTGATGCTTTTCAGAGTCCTCCCTTACCAGAGTGCCCCTTTATCTTCACTTAGGTACTGCCAGATCTTCTCTCTCAAATATCTCCAAAGTTCTCAAGGGCATTTTGAAGGTTATACATGCCAGCCAATTTTCAATAGTCAATGGCTGTTCATTCAGTAGCTCTATTACAGATCAGAGATTTTCCCTTGTTCTCATGCTCACACTCTCTCATTATGATTTGGAGATTTTAGCAGGTTTCTCATTTCATCAAAAGCAAAGCAGGAAAAACTGTCACGCATGTCATCCATTGCTCCCAGGTTCATTTCATCTCTGCCCCATCATCCCAGCAGATGACATGCACCACCCTTCTCCTTCCTCCCTGGGGTTTGCAGCATACTAATAAGTTGTGGCCCTCCAGAGGATTCCAAAAGAGATATACAAATGGGGAGAAAAGAAAGACAAGAGCTCTTTCTTGTTCTAGATGCAGAACCGTCCTCCCCTGGCACCCAGTAGCCAGGTATCTATCAGGTCCCTTCCTAACAGTGAGAAGGTGAGTGTGGATATCTCTAAACTGACTCCTAACTTATACTTCTGTCAGTTTTCCTGCTTCAATGGTCAAAATATGAATCAGCTGGGAAGTTTTTCAGTTTAACACAGTGGTTCTCAAACTCGGTTACAATTAGAACCACCCAAAAACACGAAAAATGCCTACTGTTCAAGACTTACTCCAAATCAACTAAATGAGAATCTTTTTGGGTTGGCAACAGAAATCAGTATTTTTTAAATGCTCAGGTGATTCCAATGTGCAGACAGTGTAATAACCATGGATCTAGCTTGTTCATGACATTGCTGAGGTTAATTCCCCTCACATGGTGGCATTTCATTACTAGCATTCCAAGGTTTGGATGAAATTTCAGTAAGTAGCTGAAGAAATTTACCTTTTACAACTATCATCACCACCCACAATCACACCCAATAACACAAAATATACTAAATACTCTATACCCTTTTATTTTTACTCTATCAGAAGAAGATACCTTCTTATCTACTTAAGCACTATGTATTTAATCTGTTTTCACTTATTCTGTTAGTCCCATTAAAACAAATTTCCTCTTAGGTTCATTATTTTATATCTTTAATATTTTAATAAAATTATGCCAACTTAAAAGGTCATAATAATGAAAGTAGCAAGTATGTATTTTGCTGCATATTTATCTTTATTTTAGAATGTATCATGATGGAACGTACTACAGTAACCCTATAATAATAGCGCAAAAGCTGATTCACTTAAATGACATATTTATTGAATACTTATGAATAAAGATTTTAGAAAACACAAGCATCAGTAGTATAAACACCTTCATGAAGTGTTTACATTCTTATTAACAAAAGAATGTAAACAAATAATGATAATGTAAAGTATCAACTACTCTAATGACTGTCTTAATCTGTTTTCTGTTGCTATAATAGAATATCTGAGACTAGGTTATTTATTTATTTATTTTGAGACCGAGTCTCGCTCTGTCACACAGGCTGGAGTGCAGTGGCATGATCTCAGCTCACTGTAACTTCTGCCTCCCGGGTGCAGGCAATTCTCTTGCCTCTGCCCCCCAAGTAACTGGGATCACAGGCACCCACCATCACTCCAGCTAATTTTTGTATTTTTAGTAGAGACAGGGTTTCACCATGTTGGCCAGGCTGGTCTCAAACTCCTGATGTCAGGTGATCCACCCATCTCAGCCTCCCAAAGTGCTGGGATTACAGGCATAAGCCACCATGCTCAGCCATGAGACTGGGTAATTTATAGAGGAAAACAATTATTTCTCACAGTCTGGAGTCTGGGAAGTCCAAGGGCATGACACCAGCAATAGGTAGCCCACTCCTGAGATACTGGCATTAATTCATTCATAAGAGTGGAGACCCTATGACCCGAACACCTCCCAAAGGCCCTTCCTCCCAACACTGTTATACTGGGGACCAAGTTTCCAACACACAGACTTTAGGGGGACACATTTAAAGTAGAGCAATGCCCTAACACAGTGTCTGGGAAATATCCGTCATTACATGAATGCTTGCTAAAAAAAAAAAAATGGATGAATTTTATGAGCAAATAACTGGGGGAGAAGAAAGAGAAGATACTAACTCATACTGCAAGCATGGTGAGTATTTCAACGGAGGTGATGTCTGAGATGGGCTTTGAAAGTTGAGCAGAAATGCTTAAGGTGATGCAGAAGACAGTTAGTCTCAGCAGAGGCAATGCAGCTACCAGGCTCACAGGGATGACAGGTCAGTGATGCAAAGGCCAGCCGCACTGAGGGGAACGTGAGGGGCCATAAGAAAGAGATAAGACTGAAATGGTAGGTCAGGAGCAGCTAGTGCATGCAAATTTAGAAGTATAATCTTTATCATGACTGTTAAGTCCTGAGTATTGGGCAAGAAGGGCAATGTTAACATTTTTAGACATACTTTTCCCAGAGAAATGTCAACATCTTGATTGTGACTTTACTGCTGAGTCAATGTAAGTGGAATCTTGACAAAAATGCTTTCAGAAGAGAGCAACCAGAATAGAAAGATGCTCAGACATGGACTATCATCAAAGAGGTACACAAGGTCATCTGTGATGGGCATATCAAATTGGATTTGTGTTTTGTTTTTGTGTTTTCAGTATTTCACCCTAGTTGGACATTGCTGGGAAAACCTAAAAGAAAGTGAGTGAGCAAGCCATGTAATTATGAGGGACCGAAAATTCTAGAAAAGGGAACTGTGATTTGAAATGGGAGAGCAGGTGGCATACTTAGTAGACAGCAAGGAGTCAGGTGTGGCTGGAGTTGAAATTTCAGCAAGGCTGTGAATAGTGGTTTGAGATGAAGCTGGAGAGGCTGCAAGGCCCAGGCCAGGGAGAACTTGTAAGTCATAGTTAGGATTTTTTTTTTTAAGAAACATAGGAAGCCAGTGGGGATGCTGTGATCTGACAGACACATTCCAGGGGTGATGGTGAGCACTTATGCAGAGATGAGACTTTTAGGGTAGGGAGCAAGGGCGGCCCCAAGGAGCCACAAAATAAGCTGGTGCAAGCGTCCGGGGTAGGAGTGGATGGTACCATGGCCCAGGTGAGTAGTAGTAACATACTGAAAATATGCACATTCAGGAATTCAAGGGAAGAAGAGATAAGATTTGCTGATTTACCAAGGAATATGCAGGACAAAACACAACCAAGATTCGGATTTTGGCCTCAACTGACTTTAAGTTTCCTTGAGATTCTGAAAAATACTATATGACATTAAATGTGACTAAGTTACTGATGTAAGCATAAACAGGGAAAAGAGGTCTCTGATATGAAAATATATTTCATGTTTTTTTTATCCCTTACATGTACTCCCAAATATGTGCCTGCTGTACTTGCAAAACTCTCCCTCTCAACACCCAAGAAAGTCTTGGCATCTTTTGCACTCACTCAGTCAGGAACACCCCAACTACAGTCATGCTCATGCAGGAGGAAATGATTTACCTTGGAGATTCACTTCTCAAACCACATCTATTTGGTCTAGGCCAGTACCAGCCTTCCAATACTTCAGAAACTGACTCCAGTTGAAGGGTTATAATATTCGGATTTACAATGAGTTTTATGTTAAAAATTGAGGGCTCTGACAAGCTGCAAATTTACTCAGCAGAGAAAAATGGCCAGCCTGGGTTCTAAGAAAACAGCTTCTTATCAAGTGGCCTGCATCAGGGTTCAGAAATCTCTAATATTAGAATGTGTACATCTGCTGAAACCCCATCAAAAAGCACTGTGATGAGAAGCATGATATATTGTCCGTGTAGTACAATGATCCATGCATTTACCTGGTATAGCCTGAATGTCTCCTGAGCCTGGTGCTGTGGGACTGCTGAGACCAACAGTGAGCAAGAAACAGCTTCTGCCTTCATAGGATTTATTGAAGTTTCACATCAGGGCAGCCTTTTGTTTCACTATAATTATTAAGCTAATAGTTCTAGCTCTGTCTATTTCCCATAGCAACAAGCAAGCATCAAGGGATATGATAAAATATTTTCATCAGAGTCCTGCTCGTGGGAGTTCTTTATCAATATTTTGATAATAACTCAAAACACATCCTCCTGTGGTGCTATGTATAGTATATTCCCAATTTATTGCACAAGCCTTCCTTTCCCACGGTGATGCACAAACAAGTCAAATTGGAATGTATCTGTTTAGTCTCAAGTTTTTAAAATAACCTCTCTCTGTTTCAGTCCTTCTACTTTAATTTTCTGTTTCTGAAATACCATTGAACTAGCCCTCTGGAGGTCAGCAGCAAAACCTCTACATTCTCCTTCTGCTGGATGACCCTGTAATACTTAATTTTTCCTGCCCATCTGCTTGAAATTCTGCCCTCCCCTGGCCTCCACGCTAAGATCTTCCTACCTTGACGGCTGCAGAATATTTGTCTTCTTCCCTCTGTTCTACCCATAGCACTCTTCTGTTCTGCGTCTGTGCCTGACCCATGCAGAATCTCACATTACCAACACCTTTATCTATCATTTGTTTTTAAGGTTAGAACTTAGGTTACCTATGACTACTCTATTGAACTTTTCTCTCCAGTTTTCTAAATTCTACTGCACATTTTCATCTATATATGTGAACCAAACTAGCATCTCTGATCCTGCACAAATCACCTTGCCCTTTCCTTGAAAACATCTCTTCTCCCTGACATTTCTTATAATATTATCAGTATTGAACATTCACTCTAAAATGCTCAGATTTATATTTTAGTTTCTTAAAATCTTTTTTATTCCCATCCCTAGCACCTCAATCTTTTCTCCTATCTGTCTGAAATTTATCATTTTTTTTCCCTCAGGATTCATCCTGGCCTTGATCTCAAAATTGTGAGCAGTATCCTTACAATAGGTCATTGAATTACAACCAGTCCTCTCCCTTCAATCAATGACTTCCAGATCATTCTTCCTAACATATTACATAAATTATGTCATTCTTATTCTCACATATTGGTAAAACATGTCTATCACTTACTAAAGTCCATACTCTTCATCATATCAGTCAAAGCCAAGCAGCATTTGATCTTAAACAATCGTTCTGAAGAGATCAATAATTATCCTTCTATGTTCGGCTTTATCACGAGATCAAACCGGACTCTTCCATATAAACTGAACATACCCTATGATTGTTACGGCATTACTAAGACCTAGAATGGCTTTCTAACCTCAGTTAAACTTCTGCTCATTGTTCAAGTTCCATCGTTAACGACTTCCCCTCTATGAACCATGCTGTATACATGCCTACTAGAATGACGTCTCAGTCTGATGTAGTAGAAAAGCAAAAGTTTGTTAACAGCTAGACCTAGAATCCAATCATGGCCCCATTATCACCTTGCTCAAAGCCATAGCTGATAGGTGATGTTTTCTGAAAAACAGTTTTCTAATCAGTAAAGTAGGCAAATACTGTCCATCTTACAAAATTGACATAAAAATTAGATAAGACCATGGATGTTAAATATCTAATGAAGTTCTTGATACATTTCAGACATTTGCTATATGTTATTGTGCTGTCCCTACTCTGTATGACTATTGTACTATTTCTGTACTTCTCTTAGTAATGTACACTTTTTTATATTGCCTATTATCATTTCAAAATAATTACAGTGCCACAAAATAATTAAATTTATTTTTTAAAAAACAGGTGTAGAAGGGAAAACAAATATGGTATGATTGAAACAAAGTGATAGCATATTAGAAAAACTGTTTAGTGTTGATTTGCATGTGAATTAATGTTTCAGCAAACACATTTTGAGAATAAATTGTGGTCGACATGGCCTGTGTTGCTTATACTTCTTGTTTCCTTCCTCTCTTTAAAAAAGAAACTGAATTAAATTAACAAATTATAATTTATCTCACCCAAGTGATATAAATAAATATTCACTTAAACCAGTAAGTTAACTCTGGATACCAGAAATGGACCTGTGCCATTTACCAAAATAAGAAAGCATAGATAATGAATCAATGATCAATATAAATAATTGTTGAATTGAGGGCTCAGCATGAATCAAAACGTGATGTTCATCTTCCCGATGATAAGGCAGAGGGACAGTCTGTATTCTCTATAACAGTATTGTATAATATTATCTTTAAAAAGTAAAATTTTTCTTGCTTCTGTAAGACATTAAGTCACAGAATAAAATAATTTTAGGGGCAAACTCTCAAGTCACATTTTGTTCCCCTCATCCCACAGATGAGGTCACAGGTTCAAGAAGGTAAAGACATTTAATGACACACAAAGGCAGAGAAAGCCTATGACTTTGTATTGTGTTTATACATGGATTGGCTGCCAAGTTGAAACTTTCTCATTGCTCCTCATATTTCTACTCAGAACCTTTTCTGCCTGCTTCACTTTTAAAACACTGCCTTTTGAAAGTAGTGAATTATAATGCATGAAAAATAACATTACCGTATTGTCTCCAGTCCAGAGTAGAGGGTAGGTGCTGCCACAAAATAAGGTTGTTTAGATGATTTAAGTAGGAAGGAAGGGAATGAAAACCCTTCTGATTATACCACACCTAAAAAAAGAAAAATAATTTAATGGCTCTCAGGAAATTAGTTCTTAAGTCTGTTTGTCAGCTATTCTGGGGTACAAGGAATGTATGTGTCAATTAACTTCCAAGGCACCTGAGTGCAGGATTCAAAGTAATGTTCCTGCATGGCTGACAGTGAGCAGTCAATTCCAGTCTGCTAATTTTATATTTATCTCAAGCATATAATTTACAGCTAAAAATAGATTAATTTTCCCCAGAACAAATGTGGATGTTGCTCTATAATTATATTCTTACAAGAAAAAAGGAACCAAACCCTATCATTTTTTTCTTTCTCAGTTAGTAAGTTAATGAAATTTGACCTGCAAATTAAAAGTGTGGAAGATGATCAGAAAAAAATGATTACTTTCAAATTAATAACTGAGCATGGAACATTATTTCTCAAAATAAACTGAACATTTGCTGAGCATGGAGAATAAAGTAGCACGCCTGGGAGGAGAAAGGTGAAAATAAGAGAAAGACAATGTTATTAAAGCTGGAATAAGAAGTATCATAAAAACACTAATAAAACCATCAGTATCTATATTTCGAAGTATCAATATTTTAATAAAAATGAAAAATATATTCTCAATTTGAAAAGCAAGTGTCTTCAAGAAGTATGATGAATCCAACTGATGCATTTTGATATTAATTCAATTGACTGAACAGTTCATTTCTCTAGAAAAGGCTACCTTTTGTGACAGACAATCCACTTGATAGAATTAGAGCTCCCCCATAGAGAGTTAATGCTTGGAGAAACCTAATCAAGTTCTCATAGTTTTTGCAAACTTTGGACCAGATCTCAAATCCTTTCCAACTTGAGGGCTTCCAATCAATTTTCTTTCCACCCCTTCATGCTATAACTAATTATTTTTTAACCAGAGTCTTGTGTGGCAGCTGTCGTGTTCATGGAAACAGCTAAATAATAAAATATTGACCATATAGCTAAAAAACCAAAAACAGAAAAAATAAAAACAAAACCCTGCTACACAAGACAATGTTCCCCAGTTCTTTCTCAAATAGTCTGCTACTTCAGGCAATTCAGAAAGCAGACCCCATCTTTCATACCATACATTTTTAAATATTTTCTTAAGTTCACAGAGAAATCCTTGCCAATCATTATTTTAAACTTTAGGGGGAAGATGTGTAGCTTGAGACCTACTAACTACAGAACTGAGTGTTCAAAGCTATGCCTAAACAGAGTAGGATTTTGTGACCAAAAAAAAAAAAAAAATCTAAAGCAACATAGACAGACAATTCTCCAAAGTAGGGTAAATTCCAAGTTCCCTTGATGGAAAAGTAAATAGTGAACTGAAGGAGCTAATGTCATATAACAGAGGTGTGTCCATGTCTTCCACCCATACAGATCTGTACTGTCACCCTCTGGGGTCTCACCCAGGCTACCCTGTCCCCTCACAAACACCTGCACAGGCACTAGCCATATTTCTGGAAATTACAGAAACTTAGGATTCTGGTGAAGGCAAGAGACAGGCTAATGTAGTAGAAAAGCCCATTGCCTGTGGAAAGTGGAACCTCCCACTAGCCCTGTCTGTGTCCTCCTTCTCTCCGAAGTCTTGATTCCCTTAACTGTTCAAATGAAGGAAAAAAATAAAAGAGACAGTTCTTTGCCCTGAATTAAGGTTTTTTTAATTTTCGTTTTATTGTTTGTTTTAAATTCTTTTAAGTAGAGTGATTTTTAAAAAAATAACATCACATTATGGTACAGAAACCAAAGCAGAGCTTCTTTGGCAAAATGGAGCTGGAAAGACAGGAGGCTGCCTGCTCAAGCCTCTCTCACTTCACCCCTTGCAGACTCTGAGACTTCTGGTGTTTTTTTTGTTTTGTTTTGTTTTTTTGTGAGACAAAGTTTCACTCTTGTTACCCAGGCTGGAGTACAAAGGTTTGATCTTGGCTCACCTCCACCTCCCAGGGTCCAGCGATTCTCCTGTCTCAGCCTCCCGAGTAGCTGGGATTACAGGCATGCACCACCACGCCCAGCTAATTTTATATTTTTAGTAAATATGGGGTTTCTCCATGTTGGTCAGGCTGGTCTTGAACTCCTAACCTCAGGTTATTCGCCCACCTTGGCCTCCCAAAGTACTGGGACTACAGGTGTGAGCGACTGCACCTGGCCGAGACTTCTGTTCTTGATTACATTAAGCGCCCTAGTTTTTCACCATCTCTGTGTCCACATGCTTTGCTATATGACTTTCACGTCCTCCCATTCTGATGCTGTGCTTGACCATGTGATTTGCTATGGCCAATAGAAATTGGCACAAGCAGAGGTTTGAGAGGCACATGTATGTACTTGGAAGTCTCCCACATGCCTCTGCTATCACCACGGGAGCATGGCCAGGCTAACCTGTGGGAGGATCAGATGCAACAGTGGAGCTGAGACCTCCACTGTCATCCCAGCTGAAGCCAATGGACAGCCAACCACACATATGATTGTTCCTGGCAAAGATCAGCCCAGTCCAGCCTGTATTAGCAAAACCTCACAGACCCGTGAGCTAAACAAATGTCCATTGTAGAGGCCACTGAGGTTTGAAATTGTTGTTATAGAGCATTAGTGTAGCAATAGAATACCAATACAGTAATTTACACTGGAATGGGGTATTACTGTACCAAAAACTGAAAACAAGTGGCATTGCTTCTGAGACCAGCAAGTCGGGGGACAAAGAGACAATTGTAGAAGCCTGGAAATACGTGATAAAACATTTAGGAATACTGGGAAAAAATAATAAAAAATCAAACTGCTAAAGATAACTGAAAAAATGGTGATGCATATTACAGTGTGAAAATAGTGGGTAATACTGTCACCTGTACTAACTCCAAAGATGGAAATGCTGCCCAATAAACATCTTGACCTGGATAGGGAGATCTCTAGAGAGAATGTTGAAAGACATGGCCTCAGAAGAAAGGTCATGTCAAGGGTGCAATTATAAGAATTCTGTTGAGCTCTTCAAAGAACAATGATGCTAAGGGACCCTCTCAGGGGCACACAGGGCTTTTAGGAACCTAAAGAGTGTTGTCCTCTAGTACTCTGCCCATCCCAAAATGCCACTAATTAATTTTAGAGAGAGCAGCATATCTCAACAAGATCATGAGAGTGGCTTGCGGACCTCAGAGAACTAGAAAGCCTAGAGTGCTTTCTAGGGAGCTATATCAAGAAGGTACCCCAGGCTGAACTACATCTAAAATGTAAATAGCTCTGAGAGCCCAGCTGTCCATAGGCAGGAAGCAGGCTGAGAGCCGCTTAAAAGGCATATTTTCAAGTGTCTTCACACATAGCCATGGAGGGTGACGGAAGGAGAAGCACCTGGTAGAGTAAAGGGTCATTGCAGATGATGAGCTGGGGAATATTCCCAGGACACAGAACCAGGGCCGGCTAAGGAGCATCCCAAACTCCCCACAGCTAGCAGGGCCTGGCACCATCTGTTATGCACAGCCCACAGCAGCACAATCCCACCGATCCATGAGCTAAATGCATGTTTACTCTCGATGCTACTAACAGTTTGCAGTTGTTTGCTATATAGCCTCATTTTGGCAATAAATGATTGATTTGCAGAGTTCCAAGGAACAGATTTTAAAATGTTCTTGAACTCCTGATTGGTTCCTTTATAAACTGACCTTTACTTGGGAAAGGTTTTATAAATTCTTTAAGTAATGAATGCATACTTTATGATGATGTTAAAGTTAGCATTCGGGACTTAGCAGAGTTCAAAGGAAAAGCTTTTCTTTCTTTTTCTTTTTCTCCCAAGAATGGTTTTCTAAAACTAGACTGCGTTCTCGAAATAATCTGTGGGATTTCCTTCCCGACCTAGAGTCATAAGTCAAGAAGTGATAAAGTCCAATAAATGAAATAGGAAGTTAATCTTCTTTTAGGAACATATTTTCACACCGCTAAACAATCCTTTCATCTCAGGAATAATACTCCCTCAGAAAAGTAACTAAGTAGCTGTAAGAAGAAAATAAAATACTCAGTGGATATTCAAATGTATAAAATTCCACAGGAGAACAGAATGTATGCAAAAAAACAAAAGGGACTTTTGGCTTCTTTAACTGAAGCGTATAAATTCTAAAGAGTGTTTTGATTAAACAAGCTAAACACTCAAGATGTGAATGATAGAACTCATAAAGGTCACACAAGAGACATTCTACAAGATAATGAACCATACATTAAGCCTATTCATATACAAATTTTTCATTTTTCCTTCAAAGAGCCTATGAAAATCATATCATCTATGTCAATGAATGTAGCCTAAAGGCTGAAAGAAAAAGCTGGTCATTAATTACAAAAAGATAAATGCAATTCTTTGATGCAATAACAGCCATCAGCCATTCTGGTGGGTATTTCAAATAATAGATTGCCCTTTATGCCCCACAGCAATGTTGGGTTCCATGCTTGCTAGAGAGGAGCTCAGTCCCCAAAAGGTCAGGTATAATTCACCTGCATGCTTCTGTCTATCAAAAGACACATAAATAACATTAAAAACTTCAGCAATCACCATTCACACATGTTAGTACAGAAGACTCATCTAACTAAACAAAGGCAAAAAGTGAGAGATGTGAGGGGAACACACAAATCCCCAGCCACTCATCAAATGAACAAGAGATCCGTGCCTTGAACACGTCAAATCAAAGACACAGCTGTCTCCTATGAATACATAAGAAGGGTTTAGATTGGGATAGACTAAACAGTTCACCTTTCCTCTACGAAAAGGAATATTCATAGAGGAAATGAACAGATTCCTTCTAATAACTAGGTATAATTTTATAATGGTCACATAATGTGTTCCAATATATGTCAGCAAATGTATTTTATTTTTCTATCAAGTTATGAATAATGATATTTTCATGTTGAGTTTTAAATCTTCATGTGTGTTGCCTTTAGAAGGAAGAGAGATTTAAACAAATCTCAGCTGTTGGAGAAATTTCTGAATCATTCACACTATGACTGAAAATTTTTCTCAGGGATTATGTTGTAATGCATGACTGTTAAAATTCTGTTTAAGGATTACATCGTAAAGTGTGACTGTCTCATCAGGGATTACACTGTGAAGTGCCTGTAAGAACTTTTATTTCACTGAATAAACCTCTAACATGTACATGTCTTTATCCCAATACGCTTCTTCAGGTTCACATGAACCATAAAAGTCCCCACTACAGAAGAGAGAGAATACCTTCCCGGGCTCATGGAGATTGTTCTTGTCCCCACAGTTCCACAATGGGCTAATGAGTAGACACAACACCCACACCCTACAGAATGAAATGTCTAAACTGTTGTCCCAAAAAGAACTCACACTCACTCACCTGCAGTGGACTTAACTTCCTCCCACAATCTACTCTTTTCCAGTTTCTCTCTCAATCAAACACAATACTATTTCTCCCATCATGGAGAATGAATGCCTTGAATTCATTCCCCATTTTAAGGCAGTGTTGGCTATTTTCCTTAAACAACACAACCTGTTGGGTTCACCATTTCTGTATTCCTACTGATGGATGAAGGCATTTTTCCTCTGTTCCAGTCCTCATTCCCTCACTGAAGAACCCCCCAACCTCGTCTCTCTGATTCCAAGTGGACCATTCCTAATTCATAGGAATAGTTCTGGCAGGGCTTGAAAGTTCAGGACCCCTAAGAGTAGCTCTGTGTAACTGCTGCTTTCTTATTGTCATCTCCAGGCCTATCTATCCAGCCTTCTGGAAGATGAGGCATTTACGTTCATGTATGGAAGAACTTCTTGGCCAGCAAAGAAACTAGTGATATTTCCAATTATCACAACTATGGATATCTTGAAAAATAGAGTTTCCCTCCACTTTATATCTACTAGGTGAAGTCCTGTCTTAACAAAAGCAGAAACCTATTTGCTTTATTTCTAAAGAAAAACAAGACATTTTCTTTTCAAGACAATGTTTACATATAATTTTTCTTAATGCTTAGTAACAAATGCTGGCATTTAATCTGGTCCTTCCCAACCTTGTTCTCAAAAACATTTGAATGTTGAGTTTTCCTAAATACTTCCTAAAACAGAAAAAATAAATAAAAAGAATATGATTACCTTTGCCAGAGTTTGGGGTTTTGATATGTTTGTATATGCACCTCCAGCTTCAGTGGGGATTCGTACTCCAAAAGACCAACCTCCAAGCCTGTTAACAATGAACACTGTGTTAGTGCTTCAACCACAGAGCACCAGGACTTCTAACCAGAGGGTATTCATTACTAATCCCAGCAGGTACAGCAGTCTTACGACAGTAGCCAGCTGAGCATCTGTGGTCTGTGACATGAACACACAGGCAGAGGTGCTGTGCTGATGGAAGTTGCCAGACTCCCAAGCCAAGTAAAATGGAAGCCACTGATAATTGAGAAGGTCTGGATAAGGCGGGCCACATTAGAAAGTGTACTTGTCATGCCTTACTGTCTTATTAGGAAATATATGCCGTGTAACAGAGGGCTTGACCATCAGCATTGTAATTATTTTAATAATTAATAGTCATTTCCTCTGCAAATCCACTATTCAGAATTTCTTAGACTAGGCATGGTGGCTCATGCCTGTAATCCCAGCACTTTGAGATGCCAAGGCAGGCGGATCACCTGGGGTCAGGAGTTCGAGACCAGCCTGGCCAACATGGAGAAACCCTGTCATTTTTTAGTATTTTGTGAAAATACAAAAAAAGAGTTAGCTGGGCATGGTGGCAGGCACCTGTAATCCTATCTACTCAGGAGGCTGAGGCAAGAGAATCGCTTGAACCTGGGAGGCAGAGGTTACAGTGGACATCATGCCTTTGCACTCCAGCCTGGGCAACAGAGCAAGACTCTATCTCAAAAATAAATAAATAAATAAATAAATAAATAAATAAATAAAGGATTTCTTAATAGTGTCGTAATCTTTTGAGCCACTCTGGTTTGTCTTCCCTACTCTATTTCTTTAATAGTCTACTCAAATCTTCCTGGTTCAAGAAGGCATTCCAGACAATTTCAGGTGGGGAAGATGTTCCTTGTCTTTTGAGTTCCCACAATATCCTGCATTTCCATCCATTGTTACCAATTACCACACTAGGTTTTAATTGTCTATTTGCTAGTTTATCTTTAAGCAGCTCTGTGAATTTTCCTGGGTGGAAATTAAATCTTTTATTTTATATCTCCATGAGTTGCACAGTATCTTGTACCTATTAAACTTCAAAAAATATAGTCAACATTTTAAAAATATAATGTTGACTATTATATAAATAAATTTTATCTTCTACTCACTAGACAGAAGGAGGCTAAAGAATAGTCTTCTATTCTACCACAGTGTTCTACTCCCAGCAAAAATCCAGGCAAAGAAATTAGTACACATTCCCAACTGGCTCAATTAAATACATTCATTCGATAGATACTGATTGAACATCTTTGATGTGACAGATAATAGTCTAAGTTCTGGGCACACAAGCTCCCACCTTCAAAAAGCTAACCATCAGCTCACGCCTGTAATCCTAACAGTTTGGGAGGGCAGAACAGGGGGATCACCTGACGTCAAGAGTTTGAGACCAGCCTGACCAATAAGGTGAAACCTCACCTCTACTAAAAATACAAAAAAAAAAAAAATTAGTTGGGCATGGTGGCAGGCACCTGTAGACTCAGCTACTAGAGAGGCTGAGACATGAGAATCACTTGAACCTGGGAGGTGGAGCTTGCAGTGAGCTCAGATTGTGCCACTGCACTGTAGCCTCGGCAACAGAGTGAGACTCTATCTCAAAAAAAAAAGAAAAAAAGCTAACCATCAGAATTAGAACAGAAAATCAGAGATTCTAGTATATGCTGAAAGACATGAAGAGGTGGGACAGCAGAACAGAGGCAAGCAAAGCACAGTGGGGCAGGGATGGTGTCCCAGGCAATACGGACAGCCTGTGAAATGTCTTTGTACATGAAGCGATATAATACATTTGGGGACATGGAAAAATTACAGTGGACAGTTGTTATTAATATTCAAAGCAATGAGAAGCACTCACTGCCCATCCTCCTCATCTGGATTCACCCTCTTAGGCTCAAGGAAATTCAACACAACACAAAATGTTTCCCAAAAATTGCACAAGAGGAATTTCAAGATACTATTTGTACCCAGGTTCCCATATTGAATGCTGCATAATAGAGGGAATTCTAAAAGAAGGTCTTTCTTTTATTATGCTGTAAACTTATCTGCTCTTATTCCCTAAAGCAGTAAAACTGCTTCTGGCTCTCACACTTCTGCCACTGACAAATCTCAATTGATAGGATTTCCCGCAGCAAGTAAAAGAGTGAAAATCAGCAGTAAGGAATCTTATTAAGATCCACGGTATCTATTTGGAATTTTTATGAGCACCAAGGACAATCTTACATTTTTGAGTTTTTAAGAACATTAGCATTTAAAACAATAAGTTTTCCATAGTAATCCAAACACAACAGAAAAGACCCAGCAAGAGTATTGAACACACCTTGGTTTTTCAGATGGCACCAGCAAGTACTCCTCCACATTGAAGCCTGAGAGATTCAACAGTGTGTGGCCCAGGTGGTTGGTCAGGTAGGGAGCACTGGCGCTTCTATTTGGACACTTCTGAAATTGTTTTAAAAAAGATGAAAACAAAAACTTTTATAATTCACAGACTGGTTCACTTTTTTCTCTAGCTTTCCATTTTTAATAAATTATCTGCAGCCTTTTATATGTTCTTATTTCTAAAATCTCTTTCAGAGTCACCTGCATTTGAGAATTATGCCAGAATACCACTGTGACTTTTGCAGTCAGTTATATCTGAGAACTTCAAATCCTTTTCTGTATGTAAGTTTGGGCAGGTTTATAAAAACCAAAAAGAAAAAGCAAATGTTTTCACTGGGGTGATCTTGCATTTGATGAACCTGAAAGAGAACCAGAGACAACTAGTGGGAGGAACATAAGCAGAGAATTCAAGGGTGTGTGTCTCTTTCATAAGTGTCTAAAGTAGAAATCAAACAGCTCTTCTCCAGCAACTCATCAGCGTGCCAGCACCAGCTCTGAATCATGGAATACTCACCTAACAAGGTAGGAGGCGGTGGTCAACAGAACAAAAAACCCGGGCCACTGGAGGCTGTGCAGTGATGTGCCCTGACCTGCCACATCAGCTTTAGAGTTAATGTGCTTTGTTTCCATTTCTCAAACTCTTTTGGAAAAGATGATATATTAAATTAGGAAACGACTGTCTCTGAATCTTTTGTTACTAAAATGCCAGGGGTTTGGTCTTGCTGCACAGAAAGCCAATCACTGAGAGAATGAGTGTTGCCAGGGAGGAAGCCTTTAACTGAGTTCTAGAGCTGAGAAGAATGGAAGAGAAAGTCTCAAATCCATCTCCTCAACCAACTAAAACTGGTGGGGTTATATAAAGGGGAAAGTGGGAAAGCAGGAATGAGGGAGGCGTGAGGAAGCAATCGTGATGGATGAGGGGTCCAGAGTCTCATTTTCTGAATGTAGGGATCTGATGTATCTCAGTCCCTTGCCTGAGAATCAGTTTCTTGAGAAAGAAACTTAGGTAAGACAAATGTAAGTTTCAAGACCAGGGAGAGTCCATTTCTATGTTTATTCAAAAAAACCATAAATATTACTTCTAAGAGACATTTAGGCCAGTTTCACATTCCTTATGGCTTTGGAAACTTGTCTTCTGATTTGCAAAATGAAAATAAATACAGGCTTACCTAAATGCATGGATTTGCTGTGAGGTTCAGATATACATTAAAGAACTATGGCAAAGTAAGAAGGGCAATATACATTTAAGGTACTGCTTTCAGGGTCTTGATAGAAAGGCTTGAGGAAAGAAACTAAAAAGAATAATCATTGTGATAAAACATAATTCAGCCAAACTCTCACTTATACCTGGAATTTTAAAAAGTCAAACTCATAGGAACAGAGTAAAATGATGATTGTCAGAGAGGATGTTGGTCAATGGATACAAAATTTCAGTTAAACAGGAGGCAAAAGTACAAGAGATCTATTGTATAACATGGTGACTACAATTAGTAATAACATATTTTACACTTGAAAATTGCTAAAAGAGCCAGGCGAGGTGGCTCACACCTGTAAACTCAGCACTTTGGGAGGCCAAGGTGGGCAGATCCCTTGAGGTTAGGAGTTCAAGACTAGCCTGACCAACATGGCGAAAGCCCATATCTAATAAAAATACAAAAATTATCAGGGTGTGGTAGCTCACTCCTGTAGTCCCAGCTACTCAGGAGGCTGAGGCAGGAGAATCGCTCGAACCTGGAAGATGGAGGTTGCAGTGAGCCAAGTTGGTGCCACTGTACTCCAGCCTGGGCCACAGAGCGAGACTTTATTTCAAAAAAAAGAAAATTGCTAAAAGAGTAGATTTAAGTATCCTCAACATACACGTACACAAGTAGTAATGCTGAGGCTCAGCAAACAATACCCCAAAATATGGTGCTTTCACATGCTGAGATGAAGAAGCTTCAAGGTCTCTCTGACCTCCCTCCCACCCACTATCTCTCCCAAAGCAGAGGATTAAGTTGAAATTCCTTTACCTACCTAACTTCTAGGCCCACCAAGGAGAATATTTGCTTTATTTCTTCTCTTCCCTGTAAGACCAAGGATGTAACCATACCTAAACAGATAATATCTGTTCCCAGATGCATTTATTCTCCCTTGAAATCTTTTATTGCTCCAGTAAGAAAGCTCTTCTCCTCCTCCATAACCTGATTTACCAGGATCCAAGGCCCTATTCTTTCTGTAAACTTGAGATGATACATAAACTTCTGAACTTCACTGAGGGGTAGATAAACACTCTGTGATTCTCCCCCTGTACATGTTAAAAGAATTCACATGCTTTTTCTCCAATTAATCTGCCTTTTACAAGTTGATTTTTTAGCAAACCTATAGGGGATGAAGGGAAAATTTTCCTGTGCCCCTACAATAAGTACATGAGGTAATGTATGTGTGTGTGTATATATGTGTGTGTGTGTGTGTGTGTGTGTGTGTGTGTCTGTGTGTGTATATGATATATGATATCATGCTGTAACCACAAATATATATAATTTCTGCTTGTCAATTAAAATAAATAAATCAGCCAAATTTGATGAACATAACAACATTTAAAGTTTCCCTACCTCAAGATTTCCTCTCTCCAATTCACTTTACAACACCCCAGACCCATGAAGATATAGCCTTCTAAAATACTGTTTTCAGTTAGATGATTCTCTTGCTAAAAAAAATTCAAATTCTTATCAAGAATTCAGGTCTACTAGAAAACGTCCTTGATCTCGTTCTAACCATTATCTGTGTAGTATCCCCAAATACACTCTCTGTATTAAACTGAATAAAAACACCTCCTCTCGGAAATATCAGGCCCTTATCTCTGGAATCTTTAAATGCTGCCTTGATGAAATTATTATTTATTTATTTATTTATTTTTTGAGATGGAGTTTCACTCTTGACACCTAGGCTGAAGTGCAGTGGCGCAATCTCAGCTCACTACAACCTCTGCTTCCCAGGTTCAAGTGATTCTCCTGCCTCAGCCTCCAGAGTAGCTGGGATTACAGGTGCCCGCTAACATACCTGGCTAATTTTTTTGTATTTTTAATAGAGACAAGGTTTCACCATGTTGGGCAGGCTGGTCTTGAACTCCTGACCTCAGGTGATCCGCCTGCCTCTGCCTCCCAAAGTGCTGGGATTACAGGTATGAGCCACTCACTGTACCCGGCTGATGATGTTATTAAGTTACGGATCTTGAGTCCGGAAGATTATCCTGGATTCTGACAGTGTACTCTCATGCAGTCACTTTGTAACAGAGCTGCTTAGCAGCTTAGCCTCAAATTGCATTTTAAAACTTTTTTATCCTTTCCCTTTTCATCCTCCCCCTCTCTAGTTTTAAGACGTAGCTCTGAGATGAACTTTACAGCCCAAAATGTTTTCTTTCTTTTTCCTTTCCCACTTCATGCCCCCATGCCTTACGCACATTTATTTACCTAGACGCTTGTTAACCACACACCATGCTCATGTATCTGGTCATATTATATCCTTAGAAGCTTCAGGAGTTGAATCCTGATATGGACAAGACATCTCTGAAAACCTGTCCTCAACAAAAGATTACTTCAAGCCTGGAACCCACTCCCAGCTGAAGACTGACTGCAAGATTGACTGTAATTAGTTTATAACCTGGCAGGATCCACGATGGTGTCAGCCTCTTCACCAAATTCAAGAATAATTCAAGATGAACCATTGGAGTAAGTAACCGCACCTGGGACCTCCTAGCTCTCCCCTCCTGCTAACTCCCAACCTCCCACCCCTGCCTCTTCTGCATTCCAAATCCCTTCTTTAAAAACCCATGTTCCCTCCACAAGTTACAGTGGAATTACTTTCTGCACTTCCCCTTGCTGGCACAGATAATAAAGTCTTGCTCTCTTTTAATCACCTCGTTATTATTTTGGCCTCTTTCTACAAGCAGCAAGCAGTCGGACCCTTTGGCTGGTTACAACCTGTGCCACTGTGAAAGGGAGGCAGAGGAGGACTAGATAGAGAAAGGAGAGGAGGAGGCACTGTGACAATGGAGCTGTAGATGTGTATAATGTGACCAGAGGCCAAGGAAGGCTGGAAGCAAGAGAAGCTGGAGGAGGAAAAGGACAGATTGTCCTCTACTAAGTGTGTGGTAATTTACTACCTCAGCCACAAGAAACAAATATACCCTCCACTTACTCTGTATAAAGCCACACTCACTCCTGAAGTATTGGGTCACAGTGTTGTTATCTATGGGAGCTCAGCCCCTAAAAATCCCTGTTTGTTCTTTAGGGTTAGCTCAATTCCTGTTCCCTTTTGAGCCTTTTCTAACGTGTTTCTTCCAAATAATGTCTTCATCCTCAGAAGAAGAATTAACCATGGAACTTTTCTGTAGGTCTGGAGAGAGTCACAGTGTCTTTGATAAATAAAATATGAGGAAATGGACATGGCTTTGCAGACCCAGGGCTTCTGGATAGCACATATGTATTTGAGGGGAGAGAAACATTTTTCCTTCTGACAAAACACAGTCAACTTGGCTCAACATGAACACTAAAGACCAGGGATCTGGCCTTGGGTATAGGCTTTACTTCCACACATCTTTTTGTACATCTCCTTTGAGCCAGCCCGGAAGAGTAGCCACACCCATTCCTTAGAGCTTTCATTAATTCCACCTCCACTCCCTCTCTCCTGAAGTTCCCTGGTGTCTAACATGTGGTCCAGCATTTCTCAAAGTGCATCCCGAAAAACATAGGTGCCATAAAAGGGAAGGACTCCTCAGTCAAATTTACGAAAAATGCTGCATCTATTCCACAGCCAATTCAAGGACAATTTCATTATCATCAAATAGCTTCTTAGAAGAGCTATGGCAAAGATACCTGCTTAATACTGCTTTATCCAGCATTTGTGAAACTTATTTGACTATGGAACTTTTTCATGTAAAACCTTCTTTCTTACATATTACTGAAATCTTACACTTCGTGTGAGTTGAAGTGAATTCAGAAACATAAACACCAATCATTCTGATATTTGCCCAGTCTAATCCCAATAGACCTTAAGTAGCGGGTGGTACTAAAAGCTACTAGTATAATAGAATGATCAAATCAAGGCTAGAGAATAAGAATGTGGTGTAAATAATTAGAGATTTCATGAGTGTTGGGGCATAGGAAACAATCCTCTAAAACATGGTGCTTGTGCATGCTGGGCATTTTTATAAATTGAAAGGCCTCAGAAATAAACCTCAGAATCAAGGTCCTTAGAACCTTGTCTTGCTCCTCCTCCATTCCAATTCTCTTTGGAATTTCCATATCTGACCAAAAAACTCTGTACCAGAAAAAAGAAAAATAGGATCTCAATCCCCTCCCTGAAATCTCATTATCTATTTCAGAAAAGAATTGTGAAGAATGCGACCATGCTTGGATGGACTTTTTCACAAGATAATGCCTGACTTTTGGGCTCACTCAAATTCCAAGAGATCACTTACAAGTTAATTTCTATCTCCCTGACCCATTCTTTCTAAGAATCATTTCCTGCCCTCAAAAGAACTATCCACACTCCCCATCTCCTCCCTACCCTATGAAAATGGAATAGAAATTTCTGTACCTCTTTGGGAGTTTGGTGATGTGATCCTCCTATACACATTAACACATTTGTATTGTATTTCCCCAATTAACCTGCCTTTTGTCAACTGATTTTCAGGGAAGCTTCAGAGGGTGAAAGGGAAGTTTGCCCTTTGCCCCTAAAGTGAATAAATGGAAAAAACAAGACTAGGGAAAAAAACAAAAATTATATCTACTTTAAAAAAAAATAGGTAGCTGGTCACTGCAAAGGATTACTAAATGTAGCCGAGTATATTGACAGTTGAGGCCAAGAGGGAAACACGCAGAGTTCCATTAGCTCTTCCAAATCAACCAACATTCTGAGTGTCCACTAAAGGTGCTGTGTCATTATTCCCTCTTACATGTGTATCTTTTGTCTAAGAGAAGAAAGCAGACCAGTTGTTCCTAAAGCAAGCTTTCTAAAATCTCTAAACTATGAAAAAAGAAAAACCAAAAAAAATTTTTATCTGAGGAATGTGTGCTCCCTTTAAATAATCAGGCCCAAAGAGGCACTGGAGTGAGACAGCAGTCACACTCCACCCCCCTTAAGCTAAGCAATCATTTCTAAGCAGCTTGCTATATGGACCTTAGGCTGAGTGCCACCACCAGAGCTATAAAGTAACCTAACAATGTCAGTGAGAATCTCCAACAAACAACTTTTGTAATCACCCACTCTCCTGATTTGTTCTTTTTTCTTTAATAAATTATGAGAGAGAATAAAGGAAGAAACTGGCTAGGCAGATAGTTAGGGCAAGTTCTTTGTCGGGATGTATTTTCTAACCAAGAGCAGCCTGAAAGCTCTGCTGCAAACACAGATAGGGAGATGAATTCCAGCACAGAAAGGGGCCTTCTGTGTAGTCAGTAAGTTTCACCGGCATACCGTGGGCCCCAGTGAGCACATTCCTTTCCTTTTTGGACATACTCAGATAAGGAAGTTTGCACGGGGGGCTTGCACTTGCTTGAAACAAGCCTGCAACACTATAGATAAGAAGAGCTACCCTGAGCCAGTCACATCCCCCTTGAAGGGTATTATGGTTTGGCTCTGTGTCCCCACCCAAATCTCATGTTGAATTGTATTCCCATAATTCCCACATGTGGTGGGAGGGACCCAATGGGAGATAATTGAATCATGGGGGTTGTTTCCCCCATACTGTTCTCATGGTAGTGAATAAGTCTCATGAGGTCTGATGGCTGGATAAGGGAAAACTCATTTCCCTTGGCTCTCATTCTCTCTCTTGCTGCTGCACGTAAGAAGTGCCTTTCGCCTTCCGCATTTGTGAAGGTCTTCCCAGCCATGCAGAACTATAAGTTCAATAAACCTGTTTCTTCTGTAAATTGCCCAGTCTTGGGTATACCTTTATCAGCAGCATGAAAGTGGAAGAATACAAAGGGTTCTGCCCCTAAAGCATGTGCAGTAGGAGGAGATAAGCAATATGGAGTAACTTAGGCTAAGGACCCCTACGTGCACTAAACAGATGGGGCGGGGACTGCCAGGGATTCACACCTTATGCAAATGACACACCGAGTCCTAACCAGTTTTTCTAGCCCTATGTAAATGCAGCACCCTTCTCTGCTAGCTTTTTTTTTAAATAAAAACCCTTGCACTTCACTTTAAAATGACAATTATTTTTGGGGATCCCTCTCTGCAGCAGAGAGCTTTCCCTCTTCCCCTCACTTATTAAATTTCTGCTCTAAGCTCACTTTTGGTGTGTCCACATCATTAATTTCCTTGGCCATGAGACAAAGAACTTCAGGTGACACCCTAGACAATGAGGCCATTTCACTTGAGCTTCTTCTTTGTTTTCTGGGGCACTTCCAAAGATAATTTGGAAGTGTGTTCCACATAGCTGTCCTCAACTTTGGCTCAAATAAACTCTACCTATATTAATTTGTCTCAGTTTCTTCCCTTAGGTTGACAACTATTAAGAAGAATTGCATCTCATAAGCCATTACAGGAAGGCCCTGTAAACATGTTCTCCAAGTGGCCATTTCCATTATAGATGCTCAATTAACCTGAATTTTTTTTCTTTTCCCTGTTTCCTGTAAATTAGGACTGTCACACTTGTTTGTTGATTGTGGCTAGTAGGTCTATGCCTTTTATTAATTAGAGTCTGAGATTTTCTTTGAGATGAGTTCCAATCAGTTTTCCAAATAAATTTCAATTTATTCTCCTTCACAGATTAGACAGTGATGTCTTTCACCTCAATAGGGGCACACCTAGTTCCACATGTTTTTGTATAAGTCAGCCATAGTCAGAGAGCTAAGGGGCATCTTAGCTGTTAATATCTAGCCCAGATAAAAACATGGCAAGAACCCTGAGGTTATGCTGCCTTGAAATTTAGAAAAATTTCCTTCCATAGGGCAATTCTAGCTTCCTTATCACTACTTGAAGACGATTCATTTTCTTAATGAATGCCAGAGGGGATGTTAAAGACCAAAGGCAGTAGGCAATGAAGGAGAGGGGCACTGTCAATCTACACAGCATCTGTGATCTATAAATATTCACTTTATGTGATGAAACTTTTCCCAGAAACAGCTAATCCAGGAAACCAAAAAGTCGTAGAGACTCAGCTACAAAGATGGAAATTTTATAGATAGAATAAACACAATTTTGTCACTTGAAATTTTAGACTTAAAAAGATCAAAAATGCTGCAGAAACCTACCAGGCAGCCACATGAATCCTGGATTTCTGAGTGAGAAAAGGAATCTGTGTGCCAGCATGAAGAATCCTTCCTAAAAAACAAAGGAGAGAATTGGAATGATCTTTCAGATTTACAAAACCATTGTATTTCCATAAAAGAGAGTTCCATCAGACTAGAGCAGAGTTCACAAGATAATCATCTCCTACTGCCGAGAAGACAGAGCTCTTACATTTGTTTTCACAGCTTGAGCTGTTAATCTGATGACAATGTTTTATTACAAGCCAGCATTTTCATTATATTACATGGGGCTCACTTTTCTCACTGTACTGAGTGCATCACAGGGCTCCCTGGGACGTTCATGGGGCAGGGGTTGCGGGGGGAAGCTGGGGCTCCTGGTGCAACCTGAGGCTTCCAGTCTCATAACTAGGAACCAAGAAGCAATTAATAAACACAGCAAGACGCTAATTCCTTCTTGTGGCAAGACACAGTAATTTAATCATCACTTAAAGAAAAACAATTTTTAAATTTCCATTTTAAACCTTTCTGTTTGAACTTTCTGTTACAGGAAGGTTGTGCAACAGAAACAGGAAAACCATTTGTAGCAGTGGTTCAAAAACACGTTTTTATTCCATAGTTTCCTGATTGTTTTTATTCCATTATGAGTCCCATACTCTAAAATATTTTTTCTAGAATTTGTAAATCAAAATTTGTTTTAGTAATGATGATTACTCTTAATTACTCAAAAATTGGAAAAGCAGAAAGGAAAGTAGCATTTACTGAATTACAAGCACCAGCTAGATATTTCTACCAGCATTCTTTCTAGCCCTGCTTTTCAAAAGAAGAGCCGGGTCCAAAGAGGTGAAGCAGCTGTCAAGATCCCAGCTCTATGCAAAATGTGTGCTGCTGCAGTGAGAAAGCCAGTATGACACCAATTGAAGAAAGCTCAGTCCAGTGAAAAGAAACTTGCCATTTCTATTAAGCAGGTTAGCAAAGTACAATGTCTTAACAACAAAAATAATGCAATAATTTCTCCACACTACTTTCTTGGCTGACTAGCTTATAGGGACTCCAGTCTGAAACTTAATAGTTAACATGGAAATAATATCTAAGAGAGTTAGGCATTTAATCAGAGTACTATATCTGATGTGTACTTTTAAAAAATCCATTTATACTCCTGAAACTCAGCAGGCCCTTCTTCCTTCAGATACCTTCGATGATGGTTAACAAGTGTTTATAATATATGACTTCAAAAGGTCAGTCCTCTTCTTCTCTTCCAAATCCTCCTTTATTCTTCTCCTACCTCCCTTTCATAGAGTAAAAATACATGTCCATGAGAGGTGCATAATGACCCATGACAGGTAGTTTTTTGAGCACCTCTCAGCCTCCAACAACATTTGTGTTAAAACAGATTGACTAGGAAGCTGTGTGCATGTTCGTAAAAGGGACAAACAGAGGGGGTGATCTATGACAAATCAGACATACCTACATAATTTATCTTTTAAAGCTTAGGAATCTAAAATACACTTTGACTAAGCAAAGCATTTCCCTAAAGTGACCTATGGGACACAGCCGCAGCGAGGCTGCTGGAGCAGTCATTTGGTCCTTCAGGTTTGGATGGACTGGATGAAACAGCTTTCTCTACTACAGGGCTGTGTGGAGTTTTCAATTGCCTAAGGTGCATTTTAAATCTCAAAGAGAGAGGCAGAAGCTCTAAGGATCTACTGTCTTGAGAGTAGGTTTCTGAGGCAGGAACTTGCTTTAAGAGAACAAAACCTCTCCACAAGAACTACTCTGCTGTTGAGGTGAGTGTTCTTTCTACAGAACTGGGAGCACATTGATGCAAACAAGAAAAGCAGGGAGATTTTCAACAAGTTGGGTAGGTCACAAAGCCAATAAGTAGTGGAGCTGAGACTTGGATTCAGGTAGACTGGTCCCATATTACCCCTCTATCACGATGCCTGGTATGCACTCTCTACACTGTTGATCCCTGGCCTCTATGTTCATCTTTACAAGGCCCCTTAGAGGGCATCTGTCACCAGCCATACCAGGCTCTGAAGATACCACCTTTTGACTAATAATGAGCCTTCCAGATTTTCCTGAGTGCTGAGATGATTATATCACTGCAATCTAATCATAACTTTCTTTTTAATTACAGAAATAAGTCTTACCCATCTCCCCACTGGGTTCCTTAAGTTTGATAGAAATAGAAGATTTGCTACCACCTTTGTTCTGTATTAAAGCATTAACAAGGATGGGTGAGGAAAGTGACCGTTTCGCATTAGAAATAGTCAAAGAATTCACACTGAAGTGTCACCAAATGTAAACCTTCTTTCTAAAATGAAGCTAAATATGTAGAAGCTGGCAACTTTAACACATTTTAACTTTTAAATTATGCATCACCTACTACTGTGATAAACTCATACTTTAGATCAGATTTATACTACGGTGGATTTTTCTAGAGCTCTTCATTGTCTTCATATGAGAGAGAGGTACACATCAGAAGTTCAACATAGCACCCTTGAGTTGACACTCAGAGCTGAGTATTTCAACAGAAAAACAACCTATCAGCAGAATACAATCTATTATTTTAAAATGCTTCCTTTAGTTAATTATCAGGTGATTGCCCAAGTCTTCCAAGAAGGTAATACGTAAACCTAATCAAATTCAACAATATTTTACACTTACAGAAGGAAATCTACAGTTTTTAAGTAAAACGTTTTGCTTTGATTTGGGATCCAAGTGAATCAAGCCCTATTTGTATAAATTGGACATACATTATTATTAATACAAGTGTTCACAGCATCTTTTCATGTACCACTTCCCCCAGCCTTTTTATGCTGACCACAAAAATAGAATTGATTAAAAATAGAAATGAATTAAGGATAGATTAGGTGATTTCACAAAGAAAAGGGAGAACACAAACACAAATCCAGGAAGCTAAAAGAAAGGACAGAGAAGAAAAGCAATGAGGCTGATCTGCACACTGGGCTGGATGGCAGGAGCTTGTGGAAGAGAGGAGAGGAGGAGACTTGGGGGCTCTATTGTAACCCATGTAAAAGGAACTGGAAGCAAAATATGTGTCCAAACAAAATGTCCAATGTGTTCTGCTGTCCTTTCATCATTGATTCTCCCTTTTGTTTTTTCCTCTCGAAAGACTACATAAAATAACTTTTTTTTTTTTTTTTT
>PVKV010027145.1:0-11782 GCA_004027835.1 Alouatta palliata
GAAACCCCGTCTCTACTAAAAATACAAAAATTAGCTGGGCATGGTGGCACGTGCCTGTAGTCCCAGCTACTTGGGAGGCTGGGGCAGGAGAATTGCTTGAACCCGGGAGGCGGAGGTTGCAGTGAGCCGAGATCGCGCCATTGCACTCCAGCCTGGGTAACAAGAGCGAAACTCCGTCTCAAAAAAAAAAAAAAAAAAAGATGTAGAAAAATGGGGGTTGCTGGAGCAAGAGGAAAGTGAGGAAGAGTGGGTGGATGGGCCTGAGACACCTGCTGCAGGGGACAGACCCCACTGTGAACCAGAGGTTGGAGGAGGCCCTGGGACGGCTGGGTGTGCCAGTGGGAGGAAGGGAACCTTGGGAACCAAGCTCTGCTTCTGCTTGGAGGAGGAAACTGGGCAAGGGAGGGCTGAGGCACGCCAGGGAACACCCCGGAGCAAGAGGGCTCAGGTGGAGGATGGAGCATGGCGGGCCCTTGACCCCAAGATTGAGGCTGGACCTGGCCCTTTTGCTACCCTAGGGGCCTTCTCCCCTCAACACAGGCAACTGTGATTTTTTCAAGACAGTGAGACATGTTAAAAAGAGCACGGGCGGGGCATGGTTGCTCACACCTGTAATCTCAGCATGTTGGGGGCTGAAGCAGGAAGATCACTTGAGGTCAAGAGTTTGAGATCAGCTTGGCCAACATGGTAAAACCTCATCTCTACTAAAAATACAAAAAAAATCAGCCAGGCGTGGTGGCAGGTGCCTGTAATCCCAGCCACTTGGGAGGCTGAGGCAGGAGAATCACTTGAACCCAGGAGGCAGAGGTTGCAGTGAGCTGAGATCGTGCCACTGCACTCCAGCCTGGGTGACAGAACAAGATCCTGTCTCAAAAGAAAGCATTGAACTCGGGATAAATTACCCAGCAAACAGAACCACAGAACATTCCCTAGCCCCAGGGGAGGGGTAGACGAGGGGGTGAGGCTAGAGGAAAGGAGACCAGTTCAGGGACTCTGAGCCCAGCCTGGGAGACGTGAGGGGCTGGGGGTGGCAGAGGGATGACATCAACAGACACAGGATTTGTCTGAAGGTCATGCGGTCAGGAAGTTGCTGAGCCAGGATGCAAACGCAGGCCTGACTGCAGCCAGACTGTCCGTTCCTTTCAGTGTAGGCATGCACATAGGATGAAGAGTGGCGGAACCTGGGCACCTCCCCTTACGCTACCCAGTGTCTAGCTGTGTAGCCCCAGGAAATGAGGCTGGTGCCTGGTTGGGCTCAGAGGAGACACAGCTGCCCTCCTGCTCCTGCAGGAAAAGGCCCTCAAACCGGCTGCAGGCTCAGCAGTTCAAGCCTCCAGGCCTCCCTGCTGCAGGGCCGAGGCAGAGCCAGCAGGAAGAGGCTGGGCCAGCCAGCCCCGGGGCGGTCAGCATGACTCAGCACTTCACATGCCAGCAGGTTGGGAGCACTCCCTGCAGCCTCCCCTGCCTCACGCTACTCTTCTGTGGCCTCTACCAGGCCAGGCCAGGCCTCTGGTTCCATGGCCAAAGGAACAAAACCTCAGGCCCACACTTCAGAGGCCCTACTCTGTCCCAGCCTCGTCTCCTCTTTCCCATATGGGTTTTGAGGGGGCCGAGACCCTGGAGGGGCTCCAGTCTGGCACAGCAGCTCCAGAAAGGGGCCACATGATGGGGCTGAACCAGAGAGGCCTGTAGGGAACTCGACTTCCAGAAAGGGATTCCAGGGAAGTCAACTGGCTGCCACCCCAAGCCCATACCCACTTCCCGGGAGGCCAAACTGAGGTTAGCACGGGAGGCCCAGCACAGCTTTGGGCTTTGAGACTAGACACAAGGCTAAGCCCTACAGGGCCAACAGGTTCAGGTCAGAGGAGGCTCTGAGGTCCCGAGGAGAATCCAAGGAAGGGGTTGTGGACAGGAAAGGGGGCCTATAGGAGCCTAGGCTAACCCTGAGGCTTGGTATTGCCTCAGCTGTTAAGAGTTAGGGGTAGGGGGCTGCAGACAACCAGACATGAATATGAAGAGAAGGAACCCTAAACAGAAGGTCAGCATTTGTTGCAGAAGGATTTGGAAACTACCGTACATGTCCAACACAGGCCTGGCTAGATGGATTATAGCATCTCCATAAAACAGAACTTTACCTGATCATTAAACCAGCTCTGAGTCTGGGTGCGGTGGCTCACGCCTGTAATCCCAGCACTGTGGGAGGCTAAGGCAGGTGGATCACCTGACATCAGGAGTTGGAGACCAGCCTGGCCATCATGGTGAAACCCCGTCTCTACTAAATATATAAAAATTAGCCAAGTGTGGTGGTGCGTGCCTGTAATCCCAGCTACTCAGGAGGCTGAGGCAGGAGAATTGATTGAACCCAGGAGGTGGAGGTTGCAGTGAGCTGAGATTGCACCACCGCACTCCAGCCTGGCAACACAGCAAGACTCCATCTCAAAAAAAAAAAAAGAAAAAGAAAAAAAAAATCAGCTCTTCACAGTTAACGTCATTAGAAAATGCTCATGATGGAAGGCTTTTGGTTTAAACTGTAATATTCGGTTTTATATTATATATATATATATATATATATATATATATATATACACACACATACATACACACACACACACACACATACACTGGGATTACAAATTTGTAAGCTTTTTTTTATGATAACATGGACAAAATACATCATTAGATTTAAATTGGAGGTGGGAGGCAGTGTGTTGAGAATACAGAAAACGTTCATTTCTTAATACTATTCTGTATTTTTTAAACGGGAGGGCAAGGAGAAACAGTGAGCGGAGATCTGCTCTATCAAGACGCTACCTCTGGGTGCCTGGCCTGGCATGATAATCCTGGGATGCCCTGGCTCCTCCCCCAGGTACAGTCAGAGGGCCTAGGCTCCAGCCAACCCTGGCCCTGAGCCACCCTGGCTTCTGGGAACCCAGCTAAACTCCTTCTCCCTACATTGACTTGTTCCATTATGTTAGGGTCAGGAAATGCCCCTTCACAGGGAATTATTTCCAGCAACTGTAGGAAATAATTAACTCACATCTCTGGTTCTCTGCCAAATACAGTGCTCTTAAACATGCATCCCATTCTTTGTGTCTCTCTCCCTCTTTACTTCACGGTGAATCACTTCTGGGTATAGCTGAGCCTGCCCCAAGACTCAGCCAGGGACTGAATGCAAACCCTTGTCGGTGACACTGGCCTGAGGGGGCCTGGAAGGGACTGTGAGGCTTCCTTGGAGAGCCAGTCCTGGGGAAGGGCCTGCACACAAAAGGTGCTCCCTGCAGGCTCCTGTCCTTCAAGGACCCATAGTCACCCTGAACCCCACTTGCCTGCCAGCCCCACAACAGCCCCGGCATGGTGCGTCTACTGCAGGGTGGACGACAGGGCAGTGGAGATGGCACTGGCTGCAGAGCTGGGCCCTTCTCCCACCTTGTGGGCCGGCACCACTGGCCTTGCTCCTTCAGTAGGCTTCCTGCCCACAGGGCTCCACCAGCTCCTGTGCTGCCCTCAGCCTCTCCCAGAGCAGCCTGGGAATGCTGAATACGAACTCTGGGTACCTCCACCACCGACTGGATGGCCTAGGCCAGCATCTTGCCTCAGTTTCCTCACCTGTAAGACCAGTTATGGTTCTCACACCACTACCAACTCATGGGGCTTTTCAAGGTGAAACCAGATACAGCACATGCGCACTGAGCACAGGGCCTACCCCTCAAAGGGCAAAGGAGTCCTTCTGATGAGTGACTGACGTGGTTTGGCTCTGGGTCCCCACCCAAATCTCATCTTTTGCTCCCATAATTCCTACGAGTTGTGGAAGGGGCCCAGCGGGAAATAACTGAATCATGGGGACAGCTCTTTCCCATGCTGTTCTCTTGATGGTAAGTCTCACGAGATCTGATGGTTTTAAAAATGGGAATTTCCCTGCACAAGCTCTCTCTTTGCCTGCTGCCATCCATGTAAGATGTGACTTGCTCCTCCATGCCTTCTGCCACGATCATGAGGCCTCCCCAGCCACGATCATGAGGCCTCCCAGCCACGTAGAATTTAACTCCATTAAACCTCTTTTTCTTCCCAGACTCAGGTATGCCTTTATTAGCAGCGTGAAAACAGACTAATACAATGATTATTCTTTTTAAAAAAATTATTTGTTTTTTGGAGGCAGAGTCTTGTTCTGTAGTCCAGGCTAGGGTACAGTGGTTCTATCATGGATTACTATAATCTTGAACCCCTAGGCTCAAGTGATCCTCCCACCTCAGCCTCCCATTTTGCTGGGACTACAGGTGTGCACCACCATGCCTGGCTAAGTTTTGTATTTTTTGTAGAGTCTTGCTCTGTGGCCCAGGCTGTTCTTGAATTCCTGGCCTCAAGCAATCCCTCCCTCAGTCGGCCATTAATCTTAACAGTTTACAACCTCATCCCCCTAGGCCAAATCTGACCACAGCAGACAAACTTATGGCTAGAACCTGCCTGCGGGCCGTGAGGGGTTGCTCCTGCAAACCATGCACTGCGTGCTGGAGCAGCGCACCTTTCTGGTCAGGCCATCCTCTGAAGGCTCAATATCTCAAGTGTTTGTTTCTTCCCTGCTGATAGGAGGTGGCCTACAGGTATCCCAGGACCCCCCAGAACCCACAACCCTCTCCTTTACCAAGATAAAGGCAAGTGGCTCAGGCCTGGGCTCCTGTTGCCTAGTCAGACAGGGGCCTGGGGGTGGGTCTTTCTGAGACTTCTGGGGTCTGGCCACACGGCTGGGGGCAACACAGGAAGTCCTCAGCCTAAGCACTCTGGCAGAAGAGCACTTGACTGGGAGCATGCACTCTGTGCAAACCTGGCCCTGCCAGTCACTGCTGAGGGACCCCGGGGCAGGTTCCTTAACTCCTGAATGTCTCCTCATTTGAGAAGGGCAGGTCATGGCACCAGCCATAGCAGGTGTTTAAAGAGCAAAAGAGGCCATGTGTATGTATTACTCTGTCCTAGCCAGGAAAGAGGAAGTACATAGAGGGTGGCAGTGAAGGGTGGGTCACCCAAGGACCACTCCCCAAAACTACCAAGGGTGGGGGTGGGGAGTGGACGGGTGGGGAGTGGGTAAGAGTAGGTATGTTACCTGGCCTTGTCGAAGTATTTGCCAGTGTAGGCCATCCCACATGCAGCCCCAAGGCCTTGGCCTAGGGAGCCAGTGGCCACGTCGGTGAAAGCTTGTTTCTGTCATAACAGAAGGCCATAGTTAATCAGAGAGAAGAAGGGATTCCGGCCTCACCCGCCCGGGGAACCACACTCCCACCCAGACCCAGAGAGCCCCTCCCCTGCAGAAGGTCAGGCCCCAGGGTGGCCTCTACCTAATGAACTAATTATAGCTGCAGGTTCAAATCCCAGCCCTGCCCACTAGCCAGCTATGTGGCCTCAGGCTTCAGTCTAGGGACTGCACTTCTCTAAGCCTCAGTTCCCATGTCACCCACTTCACAAAGGGCTGGGAGAAAAAAATCATGAAAACATTGACACAGAACATTTGGCCTTTGTAGCGACCCAGACCACAGTGACAGTTTTTGTGGTAATCCATGAAATCTAAACATTAGCAGGGATGCCAGTTGGCACGCCAAGGAACAAACCGGGTCCCTTCCCCAGGGCGTCGCCAAATCCTGCATCCAGGCTCTTATCGAGTCACCTCGCTTCCCCAGCTGTAGCTACCTAGCCAGGGTGACACCACACACAGGGAAGCTTGGGGAGAGGCCCTCCTGAAGTCATCCCAGAGCACCCCTGGCTGAGACCTCAGAAGGCCTTCCCCTTTAGCACCAGTGTGGGGTGAATACACGCCCCTAAAACACCTGCTACTTTCCTTCCTGGTCTCTCTTTTTTTTTTTTTTTTTAATTTAAAAATCAGTGTCCATATCTTCATAGAGACTGTCAAAAATTGCCAGTGCCGACTGTATTGCAAGTCGTCACGGCGGGGTATTGGGAAAAGTTTTCAATCAGCAATAATCGCATCTCGGATAAACCTCATTGGCTACGATACTGCCACTGCGCAAAGCTTCCTTCCTGGTCTTAACGCCCTCTTCCACCTTTCAATACCTTTGGCTTCTCTGTGGGCACCCCCTCCCCGCATCCCGCTGCCTGGGAAACAAGAAGTTGAGGCAGAGGCGTGGCAGGCTCTGGCAGGAGCGCTTACCGGGACCGGGTGCCCGTCCAGGTCGGAGCTGATCTTCCTCAGGTTCAGCAGCTCCGCCTCGGGCAGGAAGCCAGCTTCAGCCCAGACTGCGTACAGGATGGGAGCTGCATGGCCCTGCCGGGAGATGGACAGTGGGGTGGGGTCAGGTGGGGAGTGGATCCGTTTGGGGCTGTGCCTACTGCACACTGAGCCCTGGGGCCTGGCCGAGCTGGCCAACTGCAGCATCCATTTCAGGGGAGGAAGCAAGTGAAGGCCACTTCTCCCCTTTCAGTCCTCTTCAGCCTGTTGGTTTTCAGCCCAAAGTTCCCACAGCCAAGGCCAGGCGACACTAAGACAGGTGCAGGGGGGCACAGCTGTGAGGCTGGACGAAGCCAAAACCCCAGCAGGCAGCCGGCCGCCCTAATCCCTGGTTTCTGGCATGGGAACAACTTGGACAGACTTCTAAGCTCTAAAGCCTGCCCGAGAGACCAGACGCCACGGAGGCAGGCCTGGGCACAGGTGGATTTCAGGGGTCTGTGGCTGTGATTCCACCCAGGAGGGGCAGCTCAGGGGGGTCCCCATCCAAAACCCTGCTACAACACACCACCACCCCTGAGGGGGGCAAACCATGGCTTGGGGAGTGCTGGGGCAACAGAAAGAGCAGGCAGGGAGCCCCAACCCAGACCTAGATGCCAGTCCTGCCTGTCAACACCCAGAACACACAGCAGATGTTTCTGTGGTCCCTACTCCATTTCTCTGGGTTAAAGCGTGGTTAATGTACCCGGGCTCCATGGAAGAGCAACCCATTCAGTCCTGTATTCCTTAGCCAGCTGGGTCAGCACAGAGCAGGACACTGAGGGAGGGGCCACGATGAGCAGGAAGAAGGAAGATGGGAGAGGTGGGCTCAGCCAGGCCTCCTCAGAGACCACTCACCACTGCAGGGCCCGTGTGACCCCAGTCCCAGGCAAGGTGTGGCTGGCACTGGGCAGCTGGGTTCTTACCTTGGAGAGCACGAAGCGGTCATTGTGCGGGTTCCGGGGATCCTGGGACTTGTAGCGCATGGTGTGGAAAAAGAGGACAGCCATGATCTCTGCAGCGCTGCAGCATGACGTGGGGTGGCTGTGACCCAGGAGAGAAGACAGACACATGCATCATGGCCCTGGACCCCCGAGCTGTCCTGCTCAGCTGTGCCTGGGGGTGCATGTCCCGAGCAGTCACACAGGCCAGGCTTATCAGACAGCCACGTGCTCTTGGTCCCTGGGAGGGTGACACAGGGTCTCAAGAAGGCCATGCTGGCAGCTTGGGGCCTGGGCCAGCTAGTGGGTGCTGGAACTGTCACACCTTCCCAGGGGCAGCAGATCCTCAGAATCATGGCAACTGAAAGTATCTGGGGTTCGACTTGAGTAAGAAGGAAGGAGGGGCCCAGGAGAGGTCTAGCACAGAAGACCCAGCCCAAGGCCGGCACTACGGCTGGGGGCCGCTACTGTTGGGTAGAGTCCAGCTCCCACCTGGGAGGAGTCTAGGGACTCAGCAGCCGAGGGACACCCGCCCTTCTATGACTGACCCCACATCCTGAAGGGACTGACCAGACCTTGCCTGCTTGTGAAGGGCACCCTGCCCTCTCAGCACCCAGGGGTGTTGGGCTTCTAAGCCCATGGGGCAGGGAGGAACTGAGGCTCATGGAGTTACCACAAACCTCTGAGCAGCCTCCATGCACGGGATATGGTAGCCGGAAAAACTGGGCCTTGAGCTTTCCAGCAGCATCACTGGGCTGCTGGAAAGCTTTAGAAATGGGCAGTTTGAGGGCTGGTGGAGCTACCGGGAACCAGGCTTTTGTGCAGAATTTTCAAAGCAAGACACACAATCTCATCGTCTACAAGGCTGTGATCATGTATTAATAAAAACCCCTTCTGCCTATGGACAGAGGCTGAGGTGGGGCCGGCAAAGCAAGAATCTGCCCTCCAGCCTGGGAGTGGTAGGGCCACGGAACCCCCTTGACTTTTTAGACTCTTGTTTAGCAATAGAAAATGCAAACGTCACGTCTTAGGGATGGGACTCATTCAGGTCTCTTAGGCCCCACGTGAATAATCCATAATCCAGCCCCTGCCAGGGAGAGGGGCTAGAGGCTGGGCTTCCTGCTGGGAAGTGCTGCAGGTCCTGGTCAGCCCTGAAGCCCTCTGGTCCCAGGGTTTTGTTAAAAGGTCAGCCACAGGGCACAGGCCTCCTGGGAGGGCCCTTCCACATGCAGCTCAGCTCAGCCCTCTCGCTGCTCCCTGAGGTCCTTCACATGAAGACACGCCCCATGCCAAGCCCAAGGGCACATGCAGCATCTGGAGCTCACGCCGCCAACCTCCCGCCTCCTGCAGTCAGCGCTCCCACCGGGTTAGGGGTGAGTCGCACTCAGTGCAGACAAGTTAGTAGTAGGGAAATCCAGGAAACTGTCCATGCTGGTTTAGTACCAACATTCTCGCACACGATCATCTTATACTTAACTATTTCTACGAACTCCCGGTCATGGGAAAAGACACTACACCTGAAAGAGGGAGGTGAGGACATGGTAAACGAGAAACCCTTCTCTGCCTGGTAGGAACCCTAATCCCATGCTCCCAGTGCCGGCTTCAGCTGGAGGCCACCCTAGTCAGGCCAACCTCTCATCCTTCCCATCTCCAAGGGCAGCCCCAGCCCTGAGGGGCCCTGTTTCTCAAGCCACGGTCCCATTAGGAGGAAGCCTTGGTGGGAGAAGGATGTGGGTGGACACTGGGCCAAGCATTCCGGGAAGGAAGAAGGATGGCAAGTGCAGGGCTCCACCTGCCCTGTCCACCTTGATACCCCAAGGTGACAGTCCCACTGGCCACCAAGGAGTTCCAGGGAGAAATGGTATGGCACAGGCTCTTTCTGCATGTGGCAGGGCCATGCCCAGGCCCAGACAGAGTAGACGTGGAGAGAGGAAGGTCAGCCACGAGGTGACACCAAGGGGGAGAAGTAGAAGCTGCAGCTGATCCTAAGCCTTCCTTGAGAGGCCTACAGCCTTCATCCCCTCCAAAGGCTGCATCCAGCCTCCTGCAGGCACACTGTTCACTTCCACCAGGTAAACACAAAAGAAGAAACGCTTAGGAGCCAAGTGTCCCCCGACTCCTTCCCGGAGCTTTTGGGGCTCTCCCTCAGCAGAGCACCCTGGGTTGGGAGTGTGAGCTGTGCCACTTGGGCTTGGTAACTTGAGCAAGTGCTTCATCAACGCAGGGCTCAGCTTCTTCACTTGGGAGAGCGTCTGGGAGATGCAGTGAGATAACACACGCACAGTACCCAGGTCTCTGGCAGCTGCCACCACCCAACAGGAGGCCAACCCTCTCAGCACCTCCAGCTCTTTATCTACAGGCTGGGATGGTGACACCCCCAACCCCTGCTGGCCACAGACAGGCAAGAGGGAAGAAATAAACCAAGGACTGAGGCCAAGCTGTGCACACTGTGAAGCACCGAGCACACAGGAGACAGTTACTTTCAGGTTCAACTTACTAGGGGGCCTTTGGGGCCAAAGGCATACATTTAAGCCTGTGGTCTCCTCAGGGCTGGAGTTTTTCCTGCCATTCATTCCAGACTGCCTGCACAACTGCAGGTGGACGCCCCATTCCGTGGCACTGTGTATGACACCTCTGGGTGAACACTGGCGGGAGATGAGATGAGGAGCGTGGAGGAGAGGCTGCAGAGTACCTACTGTATACCCCGGCTCTGGGATAAACCAGGCTTACAAGCACACTTGACAGTTTGTTAAAACAAACAAACCCTACCTTGGCCAGACAGTCCACTTACAACCCCAATTAGTCCAACCGATGAAGGTAGTGTGGACAGCTTAGAACTAGACCCAAAGAAATGTTCTTAAAGCCTCCCCCACCACCACTCCCCTCCAGGACAGCATATATACTTCTAAATGTCCCCTGGGCAGGAGGCCCTCTCATCGCTTCAGTGCGCACTCCACCTGCTCACAGGTTTCCATGCAGGAAAAGGCCAGAGCAGCTCCCTCACTCCCCGGCCAGGCTCCTTCAAGAGATAATAGATGTCAGGCCAGGCGAGGTGGCCCACGCCTGTATTCTAGCACTTCGGGAGGCTGAGGTGGGCAGATCACCTGAGGTCAGGGGTTTAAGACCAGCTTTGTCAACAGAGTGAAATCCGTCTCTACTAAAAATACAAAAATTAGCCTGGCATGGTGGTGGGTACCTGTAATCCCAGCTATGTGGGTGGCTGAGGCAGGAGAATCTCTTGAACCTGGGAGGTGGAAGTTGCAGTGAGCCAAACTTGTGCCACTGCACTCTAGCCTGGGCAACAGACTCCATCTAAAAAAAAAAAATACCACCACCCAAAAATACTCAGGAAAGAATCCCAGGATGTCAGGGTGGACACCTTCCTATGCTCTGAACTACCTGAGCTAGCTTCTGCCTGGAAAGAACCTCTGGCTCCAGACCTCAGATTGCGTCTTCAGATCTCTGCCCCATGTCACCTCCTCCAAAAAGTCCTCCCTGACCACACTATCTGAAATAGCTCTTCTTCCCCTCACTCATGCTTGCCACCTGATATTACGTGGTTATTGCCTGTCTAAACTACTGGAATACAAGCTCCCTGAGGAGCTTTGGGCCTTACACTGGCCCAAAAGACTCGAGCCCAGGAATTTGAGACCAGGCTTAGCAATGTACCCTGTCTCTACAGATAATTTTAAAAATTAGCTGGGTATGGTGGTGAGTGCCTCCCAGCTACTCAGCAGGCTGAGGTGAAAGGATTGCTTGATCCCGGGAGGTCGAGGCTGCAGTGTGCCATGACTGTATCATTGTACTCCACCTTGGGGACACAGTGGAGACCCCACTGCCCCAAAAAAGGAATGAAGTATTGATTCATGTTACAACATGGATGACCCTCTAAAAATTATGATAAGTTAAAGAGGCCAGACCCAAAAGAACTCATTCTGTATAATTGCATTTATATAAAATGTCTAGAAGAGTTAAATCTAGAGACAGAAAAGTAGATTACTGGTTGCCCAGGACACTGGGGGTGGAAATGGGGAGTGACAGCAAATATCCAGAAGAGATCTTTTAGGGAATATGGTCAATTTTTGTAGTAAATCTCTGCAAATTCATTAAAATCACTTATAACATTATGATATACCAATTATACCTTAATCAAGCTGCTAAAAATTTGTCTTTATTTTTTATTTATTTTTATTTTTTTGAGATAAGAGTCTCACTGTCACCCAAGCTGGAGTGTGGTAGTGGCACGATCTCAGCTCACCGCAACCTCTGCCTTCTGGGTTCCAGTGATTCTCCTGCCTCAGCCTTCCGAGTAGCTGGGATTACAGGCACCCACCACCACGCCCAGCTAATTTTTGTATTTTAGTAGAGACGGGGTTTCACCATGTTGTTAGTCAGGCTGGTCTTGAACTCCTGACCTCAAACGATCCGCCCACCTTGGCCTCCCAAAGTGCTGGGATTACAGGCGTGAACCACCACACCTGGCCTAAAAATTGTTGTGTTGTTGTTGTTTTAAAAAAAGGGCCAGGCGGCCGGGCGCGGTGGCTCACGCCTGTAATCCCAGCACTTTGGGAGGCCGAGGCGGGTGGATCACGAGGTCAAGAGATCGAGACCATCCTGGTCAACATGGTGAAAC
>PVKV010027145.1:11882-26941 GCA_004027835.1 Alouatta palliata
AAAAAAAAAAAAAAAAAAAAAAAGGGCCAGGCATGGTGGCTCATGCCTATAATCCCAACACTTTGCGGAGGCTGAGGCAGGTGGGTGGATCACCTGAGGTCAGGAAATCGAGACCAGCCTGGCCAACATGGTAAAACTCCATCTCTACTAAAAATACAAAAATTAGCTGGGTGTGGTGACATGCACCTGTAATCCCAGCTACTCCAGAGACTGAGACAGGAGAACTGCTTGAACCTGGGAAGTAGAGGTCGCAGTGAGCCAAGATCAGGCCACTGCACTCCAGCCTGGGTGACAGAGCAAGACTCTGTCAAATAAATAAATAAATAAATGGAAGAAAAAGGTGCTAGGAGAGCTCAGTAGAGGAAGTTCTTGGGTGTCCACACTTCCCTTCCAGCTGTGCAGTCCTCAGAGATTCCACCCAGTGCACAAATGCAACTGACTTCTGAGCAACACCCAACTGCAGGTAGGCTCACCCAGCTCCCAGCACAGCCACTACCCCTTCCTTGCCCCGCCATTCAGGACAGGAGCAGAGCCTGCCTGAAGACCCCGAACTGCGCAGGTCCCTGACCTCCAGGAGTGTTCCCAGCACCCAGGGCAGATAACTGGTCTGTGGCAAGAAGAGAGTTCCTGATTTTGTGGGGCGAGGCTACAGTGCCAACAAGCCTGCCTCAAGAGGCAATGCTGAGGAGTCAGAGCCGCAGCAGGGGCTGGAGATTAGTCAGAATCCACAGGAAGCCACGAGAAAGGCTCAGCCAGATGCTAACCAGGTCCTGTACTTCACTTCCTGTTTCTTACAACACTGATCTCCAACCCTGCAGAGGAGAGGTCACTCTCATTGGCAGACAGCCAAGCCACCCACCCCAGGCTGGCCAGTGTCTTCACAATGGGTGGGGAAATGCTGCTGCAGGGGCAATCTCAACGGCCAAACTCTTGCCTCAGTTGGGGCCAGGCTGGGTCCTGAGGCAGCCCAAAAAGAGAAGCAGGCCCAGAGAGGCGGGGCCGTGTGGGGCCAGAGACCCCAGGAGGTCCTCAAGCCTTCAGCCAAAGCACCCCGCTGTCAGAGCTGGGTAACTGGGATACAATCCCAGCCACTTTAAGGGCACAGAGAGCACCAGGATGTAAAACCAGCAACAGCAGGTGGTGGGACCCCAGAGCCCACTCACTCCACCCCCCAGCCCCACTCCTGAGGTACCCAGTTTGAAACCATCTATCCATGAACATCTCCTTTCAAGATAAGAGAAAATGGCCTATAATCCCAGTACTTTGGGAGGCTGAGGCAGGTGGATCGCTTAAGCCCAGGAGTTTGAGACCAGCCTGGGTAAAATGGCAAAACCCCAACTCTATAAGAAATATAAAAATTAGCCAAGGCGGCTGGGTGTGGTGGCTCATGCCTATAATCCCAGCACTTTGGGAGGCCGAGGCGGGTGGATCACAAGGTCAAGAGATTGAGACCATCCTGGTCAACATGGTGAAACCCCGTCTCTACTAAAAATACAAAAATTAGCTGGGCATGCTGGCACATGCCTGTAGTCCCAGCTACTCGAGAGGCTGAGGCAGGAGAATTGCCTGAACCCAGGAGGCGGAGGTTGTGGTGAGCCGAGATCGCGCCTGCACCCCAGCCTGGGCAACAAGAGTGAAACTCTGTCTCAAAAAAAAAAAAAAAAAAAAAATTAGCCAAGGCATGGTGGCTCATGCTTGTGGTCCCAGCTACTCCAGAGGCTGAGGTGAGAGGATCGTTTGAGCCCAGGAGGCGGAGGCTGCAGTGAGCAGAGATCATGCCATGGCATTTCAGCCTGGACAATGGAGACCCTGAGATAGAAAGGTTTGTTTTGTTTTGTTTTGTTTAAAAGACAGGGTTTCGCTGTTGCTCAGGCTGGAGTACAGAGCCATGATCATAGCTCACTGCAGCCTTGAATTCCTGGGCTCAAGTGATCCTGACACCTCAGCCTCCCAAGTAGCTGGGACTACAGGCATGTGCATCATCATGCACAGCTTTTTTGTTTTTTTGATAAAGATGAGGTCTCACTATGTGGCCAGACTGATCCTGAACTCCCAGGCTCAAACAATCCTCCCACCCTGGCCTCCCAAAGTGCTGTGATTACAGGTGTGAGCCACCGCACCTGGCCAGAAGGGCCTTCCTAACAAAGACATAGCCGTTAGGAACAAAGCCAGGTTAGACTCACCTCCTTAAGTCCACCAGCCAGGCGTGGCCAGACATTACCTTCCCCAAGGCTGTGGGTCAGAAACCCTGGGGGACTTGTTGAAAGCACAGACCACCTTCCCTTTTGAATCAGGCCTGATTGTGATGGAGTCCTCAGATGACGCTTGTACTGTCTGGATGATGCCTGGTAAGTGAGAACTGAGAAATCTCTGCCACCAGCCTCAGTGTCCAGGCCACTTCTGACAAGGCCATTGGGTTTTGTTTTTCTAAGCCAGGATGAGCTGGACCCTTGCCACAGTTCCTTCAGCCCATGGAAGAAGATGATCCCAGAGAAGCTCTGGGCATTGCGGAAGCAGCCTCAACAAAGCGCCTTCTGTGAGGGCTGTCCCTTCACCTCCAGGCCCAACTCCTGACAGAGGCCAGTGTCCTTGCTTCCCAGGCCTGGGGTCAGTGATGGCACAGGAATGGGAAAACTATCAAGAAACCAGCCTGGGTCCTCACTGACAGAAAATACGCATCCTGTCTCAGTGAGTGGCCAGCAAAAGACTGGACCAAAAAGCTGGACATGGTGACACATGCCTGTAGTTCCAGCTACTCAGGAGGCTGAAGCAGGAGTATCGCTATAGCCCATGAGCTCAAGGCTGCAGGGAGCCATGACTGAGCCTCTGTAAACCTAGTGGGTGACAGTGCAAGACCCCTTTTTTTTTTTTTTTTTTTTGAGACAGAGTCATGCTTTGTCACTCAGGCTGGAGTAGAGTGGTGCGCTCTCGGCTCACTGCAACTTCTACCTAGTGGGTTCAGGCAATTCACCTGCCTCAGCCTCCTGAGTAGCTGGGACTGAAGGTGCACACTGACACGCCCGGCTAATTTTTTGTATTTTAGTAGAGACAGGGTTTCACCATGTTGCCCAGGCTGGTCTTGAACTCCTGAGCTCAGGCAATCCACCCACCTCAGCCTCCCAAAGTGCTGAGATTACGTGAGATCCTGTCTTAAAAAAAAAAAAGTCCCCAGTCAAGACCTTGTCCAAAAAAAAGACAGAAAGAAAAGAAAGAAAGGAAAGAGAGAGTAAGAAAGAAGAAAGAAAGAAAGAAGAAAAAGAAAAAAAGAGAAGGAAAGAAAGAGAGAGGACTGGAATAGATCAAAGTCCTGTGAGCTCCCCCAGAAAAGGGGACATCCTGACAAATTGTCACTTTAGCTGTGACTACAGCCCAAATTGGGCCAGGGCTTCCGGACTGAGCCTTCACTCTATGCCTCACTGCAGTGAGGGGACAGTGGGCCTCAAGATAAATATCTGGGGACCAGAAACAGAACACTGCCTGTGTCTCAAGTCTTCCTTGATTAGCTTGTATGTGCACACACAAACACACTCTTGGCACACACCTTTCAAATTATGGATTGCATAGCAATGTTACTTCCTTCTGAAATATAAGTTTTCCCTACTTTTTTGCATATTTTAAACATATACATACACACAGCCACTGCATTTTACATATCCTTTTTTTCTTTTGCAAATGGATACTTTTTGACTTCAGTGAGCTTCCCCCTCCAAGGCATTACAATGTAAACATGGTGTAACTCTCAGTCACCACAGTATCTTTCCGGAGGAGTAAAGGCGGTGAGGAAATCAGACTTTGCCTAACAAAGAACTAGGAGACCCACTTGACACTCCACTCTTTCAGAGCATCCTACACTTGTATATCTTATTTCAGTGCCTTTCAAACTGACTAATATCCACCATGGTTGTACCTGGCCTTCCCCTTCACCTTTTTCACCATTCTCCACCCTGGCACAGACCACTCGCCCAAGAGGCATTCTTTTTTTTTTTTTTTTTTGAGATGAAGTTTCGCTCTTGCTGCCCAGGCTGGAGTGCAACGGTGCAATCCTGGTTCACTACAACCTCTGCCTCCCGAGTTCAAGTGATTCTCCTGCCTCAGCCTCCTGAGTAACTGGGATTATAGGCACCTACCACCACACCTGGCTAATTTTTTGTATTTCTAGTAGGGATGGGGTTTCACCATGCTGGCCAGGCTGGTCTTGATCTCCTGACCTTTAGATGATCCACTCACCTATGCCTCCAAAAGTGCTGGGATTACAGACATGAGCCACTGCGCCTGGCCGAAGCATTCCTATTTACTTTTGGAGACGGGGTCTTGCTATGTTACCCAAGCTGGTCTTGAACTCCTGGCCTCAAGTGATCCTCCTATCTTGGATTCCTAAAGTGCTGGCATTATAGGCATGCAACACCATGCCCAACAATTTTCGTTTCTTTCTTTTTCTTTTTTTTATTTATTTTTTTATTTTTTTGAGACAGGGTCTTGCTCTGTCGCCCAGGCTGGAGTGTGGTGGCATGTTCAAGGCTCAGTGCAGCCTCAACCTCTTGGGCTCAAGTGATCCTCTGCCTCAGCCTCCCAAGTAGCTGGGACTACAGGTACATATCACCACACCTAGACAATTAAAAAAATTTTTTTTGGCTGGGTGCGGTGGGCAATCCCAGCACTTTGGGAAGCCAAGATGGGTGGATCACCTGAGGTCAGGAGTTCAAGATCAGCCTGGCCAACACGGTGAAACCCTACCTCTACTAAAAATACAAAAATTACCTGGGTGTGGTGGCAGTTGCTTGTAATCCCAGCTACTAGGGAGGCTGAGGGAAGAGAACCACTCGAACCCAGGAGGCAGAGATTGCAGTGAGCCGAGATAGTGCCACTGCACTCTAACCTAACCCATAGAGCAAGATTCCATCTCAAAAGAAATTTTAAGGTATGAGGTCTCCCTGTGTTGCCCAGGTTGGTCTGGAACTCCCGGGCTCAAGCAGTCCTCCCACCTCGGCCTCCCAAAGTGCTGTGATTACAAGTACATCCCGGCAAGAAGCATTCTTGACAGCATGAGCCCCACCAGACAGTATGGAATGGCCACCAATCACCAGCTTGGGCAAGTAACTTAACACACTAGCCTTGATGTCCCCATCTATAAAATGTGAATACAACACAATGATCTCGCAGGGTTATTCTCAGGATGCAATTAATGATGATGCTGTGGCATACCACAGATACCTGCTTGGCAGCTCAGGAACCCTGTAAATATCTGCATGTTTTATCTAGCCCTGTAAGATGCTCAGATGTGCAATACTACTTAGTTGGCTAATTGCTCTCTCTCTCCAGCTAAACCTCAGACCCCTGAAATGGCCAAAGGTAGCAGGTTCAACAGTACCAAACAAGCCACACAAGGTGTGCAGAGCTACCGTGTGCCAGGCTGGCGAAGGGGGAGCTGAGTAAGCCAGGCCCCTGCCTAGGCAGGAGATACCCCACACACGTGGTAAGACTAATATAAACCCAGGAGAGCTAACAGGTCCAAAGTGTGCAAGGAAGTGGGTGGGGGTGGGGGAAGGGCTTTCGAGAAAGACATCTAATCCCTTCTGAGAACAGGTTGTCTTAAAGGCACAAAAGGTGAATGTGTAGCCACCCAGAAAGGTGAAAAAGATTTACTTCTTAATAATATATCCTGCATGAAATTGGCCAGAAGCCAGACTCTTGACTGTCTGAAACACAGAGCTTGTTTGGGAAGGTCCCTGGAAATCATCCACCACGCAACCCTCACAACCCTGTCATGAGCCAGGCACACTGCTGGCACTGTGGCCTCATACCAGCCTCCAAGTAGAGCACTGGAATCCTTGAAATCACCCAGCGTGGTAAGTGCCATTACCGTCCCCACTTTACAGAGCTGGAAGCAGGCTCTGAAGTACTTCACTGGCTGACCCCCTCAACCACCCTACTGGATACATCCAGCTGCATGAACGGGGGCCCTCATTAATTATCCCTGTCCCCGCTACAGAGGAGGCTCCTTGGGATCAGCAACTGCCTTTGTCTACCTCCTGGGCCAGAAGGGCTGGCCAGGGAAGTATCTTGGGGGATGGGCGCGCCAGGCCCTGTCAGGGAGAAAGAGCCCCTGGTGGCTGGCCCTGCCCCACGACTTCATTCCCGGCGCTAGGGCCCTGGAACTCGGTCCTTGCGGCGCTCAGCCTTCTCAGCCTCCTTCCCCTCCGCCTCCTCCCTCCTAGGTCAAATCATAGACCTCCCCTTTACAGTGAATGCCACGGTTCTGCATCCACGTGCCACTGTCCTCCTCCCTCTTCCCCGATCAGCCCGCCGCTGCCTGGCATCTCAGCAGCCCCCTGCTCCAAATTCGGCCCAACCCAGGGGTGGCAGGAGACAGGGGAGGGGGAGCGTAGTCAGGTCGGGAGAAGGCCAGGCGCCGGAGTCTCCTGCAAGGAGTTAAAACAGGATCTCTGGAGTTGGACTGCTGGGGCTCAAATCCCAGATCTCCCTGTGTGTAACTTTGGGCAGCTGACTCACTCGGAGCCTCCGTTTCCCTTTCTGGAGGGGGGAACACTCCCGGCGGCGCCCACACAGCCGGGTGGTGGAGAGGGTTAAGAGGGCTGCGTTCTCGGGAACAGCAATAATGGTGGCCTTCCCAGCATCGCCCTAGAAGGGACTTGGAGAGTCGCGAGCCCAACCCCCGCGCCAGCGTGCAGCGGCGCGGCCGGAGTCCCGCGGGGGACAGCGCCGGTCTGGTGCGCACAGGACACCGGGGCCCACGCGGCCGAGCCCGGGCAGCGGGGTGAGTGCGCGGCGCAGCGGAAGGGCTCCTGCAGACCGGGGCCCTGCGAGGCGCGCGTCTCCGCCCTCCGATGGCGCCCGGGCCGCCTTCCTCGTCGTGGCACCGCGCAGCGCGACCCCCAGCCCGCGGCGACCCCGGCAGCTACAGACGCCTCCTGCCCCGCCCGCGCCGCCCCCCAGGCCAGCGCCGCGCACTCACCCGGAGCCCGCCGCCGTGGTGGCCTGGATGGAGCTGATGCGCAGGCGGTTGGCCGTGTCCTTCAGGGCCTGCAGCTTCTGCTGGTCAGGCTTGTGGTAGCCCTCCATGGTGCGGCGGGCGGGGACCGGGAGCACACGCGGACACGCAGAGGTAGCGGCGGCTCCCGCGGCGACAAGCTGCAGCGGAGGCCCGGCGCGGGGCGGGGACGCGTTAAGACTCCGGGCGGGGCGGGGCTCGGATCACCCCAGGCCTCCGGCCCCGCCCCAGCCGGGGCCGCCGCCTGCCCGCTCCCCGCCCCTGCCCGACTCAGAGCTGGGCGGCTGCGGACTGCTGGGTTCGCAGTTAACCACACACAACAATAATGGTAACACAACTAACAACTCAAGGTTCGAGGCTTGGCTCCTGCCTCGAAGGCCTCTCTGTCTCCGTTCTCCACACAGTCCTCCGTGGAATTGTCACGGGTAATCTCATTTTATAGATGAACAAACTGAGGCTTGGCAAGGACAATCAAGGTCATTAGGCTGCTGGGTGCCAGCGGACCAACCCCAGCCCTAAGAGAGTGCCGGACTTTACTATTAGTAGTAGTAGAATTTTCAGACGGAGTTTCACCGTTGTCACCCAGGATGGAGTGCAATGGAGCGTTCTTGGTTCACTGCAACCTCCGCCTCCCAGGTTCAAGCGATTCTCCCGTCTCAGCCTCCTAAGTAGCTGGGATTACAGGCAGGCGTGCGCCACCACGCTCGGCTAATTTTTGTATATTTAGTAGAGCCGGGTTTTCATCATATTGGTCAAGCTGGTCTCGAACTCCTGACCTCAGGTAATCGGCATGCTTCAGCCTCCCAAAGTACTGGGATTACGGGTGTGAGCCACTCGATCAGCCAACTATTATTATTTTTTAATAATTAAAAAAAATTGGCTGGGCATGGTGGCTCACACCTGTAATCCAAGCACTGTGGAGGCCAAGGCAGGTGGATCACCTGAGGTCGGGCAAGACCAGCCTGACCAACATGGTGAAACCCCGTCTTTAAAAAAAAAAAAAAATTGTTTTTTCGGCTGGGCATGGTGGATCATGCCTGTAATCCCAACACTTTGGGAGGCCAAGGGGGGGCAGATAATGAGCTCAAGAGATCAAGACCATCCTGGCCAACATGGTGAAATCCCGTCTCTACTAAAAATAGAAAAATTAGCTGGGTATGGTGGCATGTACTTGTAGTCTCAGCTACTTAGGAGGCTGAGGCGGGAGAATCGCTTGAACCAGGGAGGTGGAGGTTGCATTGAGCCGAGATGGTGCCACTGCACCCAGCCTGGAGACAGAGGGAGACTCCATCTCAAAAAAACAAAACAAAACAAAACAAAAACTGTTTTTTTCTTTGAGATGGGGTCAGTCACCCACTGTCACCCAGGCTGGAGTGCAGTGGAGTGATTTTGGTTCCCTGCAGCATCAGCCTCCTGGGCTCAAGTGATCCTTCTGCCTCAGCCTCAAAAGTAGCTGGGACTATTGGTGCATACTACCACGCCTGCCTAATTTTTGTCTATTTTGTAGAGATGGGATTTCAACATGTTACTCAGGCAGGTCTGGAACTCCTAAGCTCAAGCCATCCACCCGCCTCTGCCTCCCAAAGTGTCTGGATTACAGGCATGAGCCATGGAGTCCAGCCACTCCAGGCTTTAGAGACCTGCACAGGAGATGGGGATTATTGAAAATGAGAATAAGTTAGTGGTAACAACAACAATGCCAGGTGATGATAACTGAGAAATTACTGGGGAAGACCCTTTACAAATAATTAGGGCCTAGAAACACTGCTGACTCTTAGGGAGATTACTGGGTTTGCTTCCACGTCTGTAGGGACAGAGGCACCTGCCACTACTGTTACCACACCACATGGTCCCCAGAGGGATGAGGCTCCCCAGAGCGGGATTAGGGAGGGGACTTTCATCACAGACACTGTCTCATTCAATCCGCCCACCACACTTGATCAGTAAGGTCCATACTGCCTACAATGCCTATTTTACAGAGGAAGAAGCTCCATTTGACAGAGAAGAGATAAAGGCAAGACCCTCGAATGGGTGGCTGGGCAGGGAGCTAAAACCCTGAGAAGGCAAAAAGGCTCCAGTGGCCATCCTGTGTCCTCTGTGTCCTCCCTGCATTGCCCATACTCAGAGAGCTCTGGGTCGTGAGACAATGGCCTGAATTTGAGTGAGTCCCCAGCTCGCCTCCAGGTGCTCCTCTGCTGGCCTGGCCCCCAGATGCCCAATCAGATCCTAAGTATGGCATCCCATAGTGCCTGGTTCCTGCTGGCCCAGCCTGCAGAGACTGCCCTATGGTGTCTGGCTGGTGAGGACTCTGGGCTACGATTGGAGTGAGGGGGGCCCAAGGGTGTGCCACCCTCAGAGGCCTGGCAAGTGCCACCTCTGCCCTCAGTCTGCTCACTGGTAAAAGGGCAAACCCTTGAAACCTTTTGAAAGCTCTGTGCCTTCCAACTCTGTGGCCCTTAGGCCAGTGAGTCTCTAAGGGAGTGGCCTCAATTTCCCCACCTGCCTAACGGGACTCATCCTTATCACTCTGGTCCTTGCCCCCTCTGGTCTCTGACGGTGGCACAGGGCTCACCATGGCTCTGAGCACCTAGAAGTAATGGAAAGAAAATTGTCCCCTCCCCACCACCTGGGGCTCCAGGGACCTCAGAACAGCCTCCTCTCCTCTTGGGGTTCTACATGAATGGGGCCTGTGACATTATGATATACATATATAGGTTCCTGGCTTAGAAGTTCCCCCAGCCCTTGTTATACCATTGGGGTGCTTTAGGCGTCAGGAGCAGACCTCAGAAACAGAGTCTCTCAAGCCCTCTCCTACCCTCCTTTCACCTGCTCCTTTCCCCATGGCAGGATCTCCTCCTGCCGGTCTGTCTTGGAGCTGGCCATAAATAAGTTCTCTCACCTACCTGGTGTAATTGTAGGTCATTAGACCCCCATGAGAAGGGGTTCTGTCCCATACCCATGAGGAGAGAAGACCAGAGTGGGATAAGGATGAGTCCCGTTAGGTAGGTGGGGAAATTGAGGCCACTCCCTTAGGGAGCCACTGCTCTAAGGGCCACAGAGTTGGAAGGCACAGTACTTTCAAAGGGTTTCAAGGGTTTGCCCTTTTACCAGACAGTGAGCTTCCCAGAGAGGCCAAGAAGAGTCAGGACACACAGGTCTTCCTGGGTTTCCCCACTCAGTTGATTAGTATTAGATCATATACTTTTGGTCTAATCATGTTTCCACAAGATTGTCAATCATCTCTATCAGGAGCTTCTGGACAGCAGAATACATGGAGGCTCACAGGAAGGTAAACAAGAACTCATCCATGTGCTGGGAGGGTGCACATTCCAGCTCCATGGAGACAATCGCTCCTTCACCAGGGACCTTCCCTATGTATCTCTTTGCCTAGCTGTTTATTTGTATCCTTTAAGATATCCTTTGTAACTAACCAATAAATATGCTTTCCTGAGTTCTGAGAGCTGCTCTAGAAAATTAATTGAACCCAAAGAGGGAGTGGTGGGAACCCCAACTTGAAGCTGGTCAGTCCCAATCTTGCGACTCATGCGAAGGAGGAGGTGGTCTTGGGGGACTGAACCCTCAAACCTGTGGTTTCTGAGACTATCTTGAGGTAATTCGCATCAGAATGGAATGGAGTTGGAGGGCACCCAGCTGGTGTCGCTGCAGAGTTTGATTGCTTGCTGGGTGCGTGGGGAGAAACCCCCACACATTTGATCACAGAAACCTTTTGTGTTGATTGTTGTGGTGTGAGCACAGAGGAAAAACAGACTTTGAGTGTTTTGCTTTTCACAGGGCCCAAGTGTTCGGCCTTATTTTAAGAACTCTTGGTCTTACTGAAGGTCAGCTTCAGAACCAGAATCCTGGGCTAGCTGGAGGTGTTACCAGCACCCAGTTTGATCAGGGTGGTTCCCTTGTCCCCGTGTCCCAGGGTCTTTATTCAAACACACATACCTCAGAAGTCATATGGCACTTGGGAGAAAGCCCTGGGATCCTGTCTGGCTTCCAGCTAATATCTGGCTCCCTGCTGCCCTCACACCCCATCTTCTCCCAGCCTACTATTCATCCTCCCCATGGCTGCCAGAGAACCGTTCCTCCCCAGCTTAACTCCCACATTGTTCTCCCTCCACCCTTTGAATAAAATTCAGGTTCCCCAGCCCCACTTATCTCAGCCACACTGACCTTGCATTCCTTAAAAAACACCAAGCCCACTTCCTCCTAGAGGTGTTGCACAGGCTGCCCCCCGAGCCAGCAGAGGCCTTCCTGAGGCTCCTCACATGGCCTGGATGTAGAGCCATGCTTCCCATCACACTGCCTGTCTTGGTCTCTGCAGGCTATCTGCCTATCTACATGATCTGTCAGCTCCAGGAGAGCCAGGATGCAGTCTCTTGTCCCTGGCTCTATCCCCAGGCACTACAACTGGGTCTCATATACAATAGGAACGAAATGAATGTCTGCAGAATGAAAGCATGAATGTCAAGTGGTATGCCTGAGGACACACAGCCAGCAAGTGCTAGTGCCCTTCATTCTGGCCTTTCCAGACACCAAGACACAAAGGTGCTCTGTTGGAGGGTAGGAAGTGGCACAATGTCCCACTGCCGGCATCAGATACCAGCAGAGGCCACAATGACCTGAGAGCAGAACCACATGCTGGAATCTGAGCTGTCCCCCAGGACCTGTGCAGCTCTAGGGAGAAGGGTACCCTCAGAGGAGCCAGGATAGCATGAGTCCCCATGAAGAGTTACCCACAGCCACTCCCCAGGGATCTCCAGGATCACTAAAAGGGACCTGAGGGGGATCGGGGTCCTGAGGGGTGCCATGCCACCCAGTATTGTTACTGGACGATGGCTTTGATCACTGAGACAGTGCTAATGGATTGTAGTGGCTGCCTAGAATGGAATGTGGAGCAGAGAGTTCTGAATTGCCCTTCAGCCTGAAATGCCCTGGCATGGGAGACTGGCAGTGTCAGGAAATCATGTCTCACCTCTTCATGTCCCCTGTGCTTTGGGAACCCAGAGGAGGCTGCACTTGAGTCAGGCGTGAGGAACCCCAGGTTGCAGGAACGGTTTGATACTCACACTCACACACTCACAGAGGATGCTCACACACCCCTCACATGTTTGTTGTTGTTAAGAGACCTGCCAATGGTTAACTTTTATAATCAGAAAAAAAGCAAAATAGGCAGGGCATGGGCTCACGCCTGTAGTCCCAGTGCTTTGGGAGGCCAAGGCAGCCAGATCACTTGAGGTCAGAAGTTCCAGACCAGCCTGGCCAACATGGTGAAACCCTGTATCTACTAAAAATACAAAAATTAGCTGGGCGTTTTGGTGGGTGCCTGTAATCCCAGCTACTTGGGAGGCTGAGGCAGGATAATCACTTGAATCTGGGAAGCGGAGGCTGCAGTGAGCCAAAATCACTCCAGTGTTCCAACCCGGGAGACACAGCTAGATTCCGTCTCAAACAAACAAACAAAACAAACAAACAAACAAAAAATAAAATTTTATCTTGAAAAAGTAGCTAGTGAAGTTGGGGGCAAGTTGCATTTTTCTGAACACACATTTTCTCTTCGTTTCCTATGATTATGTAAAGGTGCTCCTGTGTTTCATAAGCCAGGCTGCTGCCCTGAATGTTTTTGTGTTGGGAGCAAAGCCCCAGGCGGTGGGAGCTTGATGGTGCCTCTTCTGTCCTTGCTTTGCTATCCACATAAAACTCAGGGCAAAGCCATCCTGATGTGCTCCTGCACGCTCACCGAGTGGGCACTGATGAGGCATGAATGGGCCCTGGGCAGCTGCGTTCCTGAGTGACAGCACTGGGCATTGCTTTGGCAGGGCTGGGCCCACATGTGTGCTCCGGGGGCATGCCTGGGCCAGCCACTGGGAGCCCCAAGCCAGCACAGGGCTTGCAAAGGAGCCGACATCCAGCTCTGGGTCCTCAGGACACTCTCTTTGATTCATATCCAGGGTTGGCAGCCTGCAGAGGCCTGGGAGGAGTCCTAGTGGGGTGAGTGTCCAGCTTGTGCCATCCTGTGCTGAGTAGACAGCCTTGCTCCTGAGTACCCAAAAGAGGCGTGTAGGTTGACTGAGTTTTAATACATCTATCTCTCCTCTCAGTGTCTGAAATTTTCTTCTGGAGGCATTTTTGGGGAAATGCCTCTTTCGATAATGTTGCTTCCAAGAAGATGAGAACACAAATGGTTCAATTCATTCACAGATTGTCTGATTTCTCTTGCACTCAATTTATTTTTGCTTTTTAAAAATACTTAATTATTTCTCCTCCTCGTCCTCCTCCTCCTCCTCCTCCTTCTTCCTCTTCTTTTTTGAGACAGTCTAGCTGTGTCCTCCAGGCTACAGTTTAGTGGCTCCATCTCAGCTCACTGTAACCTCCACCTCCCGAGTTCAAGTGACTTTCGTCACTTCAGCCTCCCAAGTAGCTGGGACTATAGGCATGTGCCACTGGGCCCAGCTAATTTTTGTATTGTTTTTTCTTTGTTTGAGACAGTCTCACTCTGTCTCCCAGGCTGGAGTGAAGTGGCATGATCTCAGCTCACCGCAACCTCTGCCTCCCGGGTTCAAGTGATTCTCCCGCCTCAGCCTCCCGAGTAGCTGGGATTACAGGCGCACACCACCACACCCAGCCAGTTTTTGTATTTTTAATAGAGATGGGGTTTCGCCATGTTGGCCAGGCTGTTCTCCAACTCCTGACCTCAGGTGATCCACCCACCTTGGTCTCCCGAAGTGCTGGGATTATACCTGTGAGCCACCACGCCTAGCCTAAAAGCATTTCTGATTATCGAAGTTGGAAAAACCTGAAAGTACAGATTTTTTTTTTTTCAGACTGGTTCTTGCTCTTTCATCTAGGTTGGAGTACAGTGGCACAATCTTGGCTCACTGCAACCTCCATCTCCTGGGCTCAAAGGGATTCTCCCACCTCAGCCTCCTGAGTATCTGGGACTACAGGCACGCACCACCATGCCTGATTCATTTTTTTGTATTTTTGGTAGAGATGGTGTTTTGGACCATGTTGCCCAGGCTGGTCTCTAACTCCTGGGCTCAAGCAATCCACCCGCCTCAGTCTCCCAAACTGCTGGTATTATAGGCATAAACCACCATGCTTGGCCCAGAAAATTTCAAAGTAAACTAAAAGCATGCACTATTCCACTCAAAGGGGCTACTGTTAAAATTGCTTGCTCATGGACAGGCGCCGTGGCTCATGCCTGTAATCCCAGCACTTTGGGAAGCTGAGGTGGGTGGATCACAAGGTCAGGAGTTCAAGACCAGCCTGACCAACATGGTGAAACCCCATCTCTACTAAAAATACAAAAATTAGCTGGTGTGGTGGTACATGCCTGTAAACCCAGCTACTCAGGAGGCTGAGGCAGAAGAATCGCTTCAACCCGGGAGGCAGAGGTTACAATGAGCTGAGAGCACCGCACTGCAGTCCAGCCTGGGTGACAAGAGCAAGACTCTGTCTCAAAAAAACAAAAAAATTGCTTGCTCATTTGACAAATATTGATTTATTATATTTGTTATGAAGAAAATAGGCTGGGCACGGTGACTCATACACACCTGTAATCTCAGCACTTTGGAAGGCAAAGGCAGAAAGATTGCTTGAGGCCAGGAGCATGAGACCAGCCTGGACAACATGGTGAGACTCTGTCTCTACAAATTAAAAATTAAAACATTGGCCGGGCGCGGTGGCTCATGCCTGTAATCCCAGCACTTTGGGAGGCCGAGGCGGGTGGATCTCGAGGTCAAGAGATCGAGACCATCCTGGTCAACATGGTGAAACCCCGTCTCTACTAAAAATACAAAAATTAGCTGGGCATGGTGGCACGTGCCTGTAGTCCCAGCTACTGGGGAGGCTGAGGCAGGAGAATTGCCTGAACCCAGGAGGCGGAGGTTGCGGTGAGCCGAGATCACGCCATTGCACTCCAGCCTGGGTAACAAGAGCGAAACTCCATCTCAAAAAAAAAAAAATAAAATAAAATAAAAAATAAAAAAATAAAAGAGAAATGTGTGTAGAACTGGAAAAAAAAAAAAAAGTATTAAAAAAA
>PVKV010027146.1:0-26840 GCA_004027835.1 Alouatta palliata
GGTTCATCCATGTCCCTACAAAGGATGCAAACTCATCGTTTTTGATGGCTGCATAATATTCCATGGTGTATATGTGCCACATTTTCGCTGTCCAGTCTATCATCGATGGTCATTTGGGTTGGTTCCAGGTCTTTGCTATTGTAAACTGTGCTGCAATGAACATTCGTGTGCATGTGTCCTTATAGTAGAATGATTTATAGTCCTTTGGATATATACCCAGTAATGGGATTGCTAGGTCAAATGGAATTTCTATTTCTAGGTCCTTGAGGAATCGCTACACTGTCTTCCACAATGGTCGAACTAATTTACACTCCCACCAACAGTGTAAAAGTGTTCCTATTTCTCCACATCCTCTCCAGCATCTGTTGTCTCCAGATTTTTTAATGATCGCCATTCTAACTGGCGTGAGATGGTGTCTCAATGTAGTTTGATTTGTATTTCTCTAATGACCAGTGATGATGAGCATTTTTTCATATGTTTGTTGGCCTCATGTGTGTCTTCTTTTGTAAAGTGTCTGTTAATATCCTTTGCCCATTTTTCAATGGGCTTGTATGTTTTTCTCTTGTAAATCTGTTTTAGTTCTTTGCAGATTCTGAATATCAGCCCTTTGTCAGATGGGTAGACTGCAAAAAGTTTTTCCCATTCTGTTGGTTGTCAATTCACTCTAATGACTGTTTCTTTTACTGTGAAGGAACTGTGGAGTTTGATTAGGTCCCATTTGTGTATTTTGGCTTTTGTTGCCAATGCTTTTGGAGTTTTGGTCATGAAGTCCTTGCCTACGCCTATGTCCTGAATGGTTTTGCCTAGATTTTCTTCTAGGGTTTTTATGGTGTTAGGTCTTTTGTTTAAGACTTTAATCCATCTGGAGTTAATTTTAGTGCAAGGTGTCAGAAAGGGGTCCAGTTTCTGCTTTTTGCACATGGCTAACCAGTTTTCCCAACACCATTTATTAAGCAGAGAATCCTTTCCCCATTGCTTATTTTTGTCAGGTTTGTCAAAGATCAGAGGGTTGTAGATGTGTTGTGTTGCCTCCGAGGCCTCTGTTCTGTTCCATTGGTCTATATGTCTGTTTTGGTACCAGTACCATGCTGTTTTGATCACTGTAGACTTGTAGTATAGTTTTAAGTCCAGTAGTGTGATGCCTCCTGCTTTGTTCTTTTTGCTTAGGATTCACTTGGCTATGCGGGCTCTCTTTTGGTTCCATATGAATTTTAAGTTGTTTTTTTCCAGTTCTGTAAAGAAGGTCATTGGTAGGTTGATGGGGATAGCATTGAATCTGCAAATGACTTTAGGCAGTATGGCCATTTTCACGGTATTGATTCTTCCTAACCATGAATATGGAATGTTTCTCCATCTGTTTGTGTCCTCTCTTATTTCCTTGAGCAGTGGTTTGTAGTTCTCCTTGAAGAGGTCCTTTAGGTTCCTTGTTAGTTGTATTCCTAGGAATTTTATTCTCTTTGTAGCAATTGGGAATGGTCGTTCGTTCTTAATTTGGCTCTCTTTAAGACTGTTATTGGTGTATAGGAATGCTTGTGATTTTTGCAGATTGATTTTGTATCCTAGGACTTTGCTGAAATTGCTTATCAGTTTCAGGAGATTTTGGGCTGAGACGATGGGGTCTTCTAGATATACAATCATGCCGTCTGCAAATAGAGACAATTTGACTTCCTCCTTTCCTATTTGAATACCCTTTATTTCTTTTTCTTGTCTGATTGCTCTGGCTAGAACTTCCAGTACTATATTGAATAGGAGTGGTGAGAGAGGGCATCCTTGTCTAGCACCAGATTTCAAAGGGAATGCTTTGCCCATTCAGTATGATATTGGCTGTTGGACTGTCATAAATAGCTTTAATTATTTTGAGATATGTTCCATCAATACCTAATTTATTGAGGGTTTTTAGCATAAAGGGCTGTTGAATTTTGTAGAAGGGCTTCTCTGCATCAATTGAGATAGTCATGTGGTTTTTGTCTTTGGTTCTGTTTATGTGATGAACTATGTTTATAGACTTGTGTATGTTGAACCAGCCTTGCATCCCCGGGATGAAGCCTACTTGATCATGGCGGATAAGCTTTTTGATGTGCTGTTGCAATCAGTTTGCCAGTATTTTATTGAAGATTTTTCTATCTACGTTCATCATGGATATTGGCCTGAAGTTTTCTTTTCTTGCTGAGTCTCTGTCGGGTTTTGGTGTCAGGATGATGTTGGTCTCATAAAATGATTTGGGAAGGATTCTCTCTTTTTGGATTGTTTGGAATAGTTTCAGAAGGAATGGAGCCTCTTTGTCTGTCCGGTAGAATTTGGCTGTGAACCCATCTGGACCTGGGCTTTTTTTTGGGTGGTAGGCTCTTAATTGCTGCCTCAACTTCAGACCTTGTTATTGGTCTATTCAAAGTTTCGACTTCTTCCTCGTTTAAGCTTGGGAGGATGCAAGTGTCCAGGAATTTATCAATTTCTTCCAGGTTTACTAGTTTATGTGCATAGAGATGTTTGTAATAATCTCTGATGATGGTGTGAATTTCTGTGGAATCTGTGATGATATCCCCTTTATCATTTTTTATTGCATCAATTTGATTATTCTCTCTTTTCTTTTTTATTAATCTGGCTAGTGGTGTGTCAATTTTGTTGATCTTTTTGAAAAACCAGCTCCTGGATTTATTGATTTTTTGAAGGTTTTTTTGTTTCAGTCTCCTTCAGCTCTGCTCTGATCTTAGTTGTTTCTTGTCTTCTGCTATTTTTGTGTTTTTTTGATCTTGCTCCTCTAGCTCTTTCAATTTTGATGATAGGGTGTCAATCTTAGATCCCTCCTAGCTTCTCACATGGGCATTTATTGCTATATATTTTACTCTAGACACTGCTTTAAATGCGTCCCAGATATTCTGATATGTTGTGTCTTCATTCTCTTTGGTTTTGAAGAACATCTTTATTTCTGCCTTCATTTCATTGTTTATCTAGTCAACATTCAAGAGCCACTTACTCAGGTTCCATGAAGCTGTGTGGTTCTGAGTTAGTTTCTGAATTTTGAGTTCTAACTTGATTGCACTGTGGTCTGAGAGACTGTTTGTTATGATTTCCATTCTTTTGCATTTGCTGAGGAGTGATTTACTTCCAATCATGTGGTCAATTTTAGAGTAGGTGCAATGTGGTGCTGAGAAGAATGTATATTCTGTGGATTTGGGGTGGAGAGTTCTGTAAATGTCTATTAGGTTTGCTTGGTCCAGGTGTGAGTTCAAGTCCTGGATATCCTTGTTAATTTTCTATCTCACTGATCTGTCTAATATTGACAATGGTGTATTAAAGTCTTCCACTATTATTGTGTGGGAGTCTAAGTCTCTTCGTAAGTCATTAAGAACTTGCCTTATGTATCTGGGTGCTCCTGTATTGGGTGCATATATATTTAGGATCATTAGCTCTTCTTGTTGCATTGATCCTTTCACCATTATGTAATGTCCTTCTTTGTCTTTTTTGATTTTTTTGGTTTAAAGTCTATTTTATCAGAGATGAGAATTGCAACTCCTGCTTTTTTTTTGCTCTCCATTTGCTTGGTAAATCTTCCTCCATCCCTTTATTTTGAGCCTTTGTGTATCCTTGCATGTGAGGTAGGTTTCCTGGATACAGCAGATTGATGGGTTTCATCTTTTTATCCAATTTGCCAGTCTATGTCTTTTGATTGGGGCATTTAGCCCATTTACATTTAGGGTTAATATTGTTATGTGTGAATTTGATCCTGCCATTTTGATGCTAGCTGGCTGTTTTGCCCATTAGTTCATGCAGTTTCTTCACTGTGTTATGCTCTTTACCATTTGGTATGTTTTCGGAGTGGCTGGTACTAGTTGTTCCTTTCTATGTTTAGTGCCTCTTTCAGGAACTCTTGTAAAGCAGGCCTGGTGGTGATGAAATCTCTGAGTACTTACTTATTTGCAAAGGATTTTAGTTTTCCTTGACTTATGAAGCTTAGTTTTGCTGGATATGAAATTCTGGGTTGAAAATTCTTTTCTTTAAGGATGTTGAATATTGGCCCCCACTCTCTTCTGGCTTATAGGGTTTCTGCTGAGAGATCTGCTGTGCGTCTGATGGTCTTCCCTTTGTGGGTAACCCGACCTTTCTCTCTGGCTGCCCTTAGCATTTTCTCCTTCATTTCAACCCTGGTGAATGTGATGATTATGTGCCTTGGGGTTGCTCTTCTTAAGGAATATCTTTGTGGTGTTCTCTGTATTTCCTGGGCTTGAATATTGGCCTGCCTTGCTAGGTTGGGGAAGTTTTCCTGGATAATATCCTCAAGAGTATTTTCCAGCTTGGATTCATTCTCTCTGTCATATTCAGGTACACCTATCAAATGTAGATTATATATTTTCACATAGTTCCATATTTTTTGGAGACTGTGTTCATTCCTTTTTACCCTTTTTTCTCTACTCTTGCCTTCTCATTTTATTTCATTGAGTTGATCTTCGACCTCTGATATCCTTTCTTCTGCTTGGTCAATTCAGCTGTTGAAACTTTTGTATGCTTCATGAGGTTCTCATGTTGTGTTTGTCAGCTCCATCAATTCACTTATATTCCTCTCTAAGTTGTTTATTATCATTAGTATTTCTTCAATTCTTTTTTCAAGGTTCTTAGTTTCTTTTCATTGGGTTAGTGCATGTTCTTTTAGCTCACAGAAGTTTCTTATTACCCACCTTCTGAAGACTGATTCTGTCAATTCATCACACTTATTCTACATCCAGCCTTGTTCCCTTGCTGGTGAGGAGTTGTGATCCCTTGTAGGAGGAGAGGTGTTCTGGTTTCAGGTGTTTTCATCCTTTTTGTGCTGATTTCTTTTCATCTTTGTGGATTTATCCACCTGTCGTCTTTTAGTTGTTGACTTTCAGATTGGGTCTCTGAGTGGATGTCCAGTTTCTTGATGATGAAGTTATTTCTTTCTGTTTCTTAGTTTTCCTTCTAACTGTCTGGTCCCTCCTCTGTAGGACTGCTGAGGTCCACTCCAGGCTCTGCCTGCCTGGGGATAACCTGCAGCAGCTGCAGAACAGTAAAGGTTGCTGCCAATTTCTTCTGCTATATTTGTCCCAGAAAGATACCCACCAAATGGCAGTCTGAGCTCTCCTTTATGAGGTGACTCTTTGGATATATGGGGGTCAGGGAGCTGCTTGAGGAGACAGTCTGTCATTTATAGGAGCTCAAGTGCTGAGTTGTGAGCTCCGTGGTTCATTCAGAGCTGCTGGGCAGGTATGTTTAAGTTTACTGCAGCAGCACTCATAAACCCCTTTTTTTCCTCTGGTTCTCTGTCCCAGGGTTCTCTGTCCTAGGGGTTTATTTATGAGTTTCCCTTGTGCTGCTGCCTTTTTATTAGGGCTGCCCTGCCCGGCGAGGAGGCAGCCTAGTCACTGTCTGTCTGTAGAGGCTTTGCTCAGCTGCTGTGGGCTTCACCCAGCTGCTGTGTGAGCTTCCCTGTGGTCCTGTTTATACGGGTGTAGTTAGAACTGCCTTGGCAATGGCATGCTGCCTCAGCAATGGTAAACTACCTCTGTAGTGGTGGACTGCCTCCGTAATGGCGGACGCCTCTCACCGCAGAGCTGGACCATTCTGGGTTCAGCAGTGCTTGCTGTGAAACTCTCAATCCAGAGCATTTCTGATTGCTATTTTTTTTTCTTGTAGGGGTAGGACCAGCTGAGCCTGATCACCTGGTTTCCTGCCTCAGCGCCTTTTTTATTTTAGTTGAACCATCGACTGTCTCCCAGGCGTTCCAGTCGCCTGTTGAAGAGGCTCTGGGATCTGTGTGATTTCCCGCGCGGCGACCCACTGCACCGACTGAAACAGCGGCTCTGAGATTTATGGTGCTCTTTTGCCCAGGAATCTCCTGGCCTGGCTCCCTGTTTCAGTCCCCTTTTTAATCAAATGAATGGGTGAATCTGCCTTCCCAGAGCTCCAATCACCAGCTAAAATGGTGCCCGGACGCGTGTATCTTGTACAGAGAACTGCTGTGCTAGGGCGCCGGCAAAACAGCTTTGCCGGCCAAAACAGCCATGCCGGTGAAAACAGCTGTGCTGGCCAAAACAGCTGTGCCAGTGAAAACAGCCACGCTGGCGACCTGTGGGGCTTCTCTGCCTGGGAATTTCCTGGTCTGTGGGCAATAAAAATCTGTCTGGAAATGCAGTGTCCACTCACCCTCCATGCTTTCACTGGGAGCTGTAATCCTGAGCTGCTCCTAATTGGCAATCTTGGATCCCTCTCCAGGAGTCAGCATCTTAACAGCTCCTCTGAGGGGTCAGGACCTCACCAGAGGACAGTGCTTCTCAGGGATCGGCACCTCAAGAGAGGACAGCACCTCTCAGATATCAGCACCTCGGTAGAGGACAGCTCCTCTCAGGATTCAGCACCTTAACAGAGGACAGCGCCCTTCAGACATCAGCCTTTTAAGAGAGGAAAGATCCTCTCAGGTTTCAGTACCTCAACAGAGGACAGCGCCTCTCAGAGATCAACCCCTAAAGAGAGCACTGAGCCTCTCAAGATTCAGCACCTTAAGAGAGGACAGCGTCTCTTAGGTATCAGCACCTTAAAAGAGGACAGCGCCTCCCGATAATTAGCATCTTAAGAGGACAGCGACCCTCAGAGGTCAGCACCTTTAAAGAGAACAGCACTTTTCATGGGTAAGCACTTAGCAGCGGGCAGCGCATCTCAGAGGTCGGCACCTTGTCAGGAGACAGTGTACCTCATATCCAAACTTCCCTCCAGCATTCCTCACCTGCCTGTCCACTAGATCCCTATTGGGAACCAATGCTTTCAGATTTACTTGGTCAGCCTGTACTGACTCAGCAGCCCTCTACATCTGACTCCCTGAGAGCTGCAGTCACTCACATGCGCCTGCAGTAATCACTGGCTGACTCCAGCAGAGCCAAGGCAAGGACTCCTAGTTCACAATGCCTAACGGTAATAGTGTTTTTTGCTAGATCTAGATGGTTATCAGATCACTGCTGGCTTCTCAAGCTCAGGCTATGGACTTCATAGGTGCCTGGCTAATCAGAAAACCCAGGAAAAGGATGAGGCTGACAACCGTTGTGGGGAAACCAGGGTTGTAGGATCAGTTTCATGTAAACCACAGTGACAAAGGTAGAGAAGAATGAGGCAAAAACCTCCCAGATGATCTGCCGTGTCCCCACTTCTCTCCCATTGGCCTGACTAACCATTCAGAATGGGGTCTTTTAACACTTTCTTAAGAGTTCTTGCCCTTTCACACATTTTGATAATTCACATTTTGCCTATGAGAATGGCCTGTCTTTACATATCCTCCTTGTCTCTACCCATAGCAAATGTTCCTCTGGTTTACAAAATATTTCTTGGGCACGTTTTAAAATATGAGAGTTTGTACATGTCTAGCTTTTACCACTCATCTGATAGGATTTTAGTTTTTTCATGTTAGAGATGCATTCATATGTTTTAGTAGCACAGATCCCATCCTGTGATCCTCTGTTACCTTAGTCTACCAGTAACACTGATGAGCTGCCCACACAAAGCTGGACACTATTTTTCTGAAGACAAAAGACCTTGACTTTGACCTACAGGTTCACATGTACACTTGTGGTCTTCCTGGACTTCACCCACTTCCCATCACATCCATGTGTGCAGGAGACTCAGTGTGTTCGTGCTTCCCTGTGTGTGGAATAAAATAAAGAGAATATTTTCACACACTGGAGGTTGGGAGTAGGTGGCATGCTTTGCTTCTGAGGCCATGAGAGTGGCACCATCATCCTACACAGAGGGACATGATTTATATGTAGGAGAGGAAGCTGTGGAGGAATCATCCCTACTGGTCAGGGAACATGGAAATATTAAGGACAGGAGAAGATACCTGTTCTGATTGACTGTCATGGCACCAGACATGGAACATGGAAATGTTAATGACATGAGAAGATACCTGTTCTGAGTGACTGTTATGGCCTCAGACACAGGAAGTTCCACCAGGATGAAATGAGAATTGTGAGGATGGCAAGAGAGGCCCGGCAGGATTATCAGGGCCAAGTTCAGGCTCCACTGTCAGCAGGACTAGACCTTAGTTTCCTCTCTCACCACTTAGAGGACGCCAGGGTGTTACAGAGAATTTTCATGTTAATTTTTTTTTTTTTACATACAGAACTGTGTTTTTATTAATCATCACATTATCCATCTTTATCACCATACAAAAAAAGCAAAGGTCTTATAGAAATCCACGTGCCAGTAGAAATTTTATTTGTAGATTTACACAAATATTGAGTTTAAATTTGGTGGCCAATTTCACTTTATGTGTGTGCATATCTGACTGTAACACAGTGAGCCTCATTCTTCAACCTAAAACTATCTAGCAAATCATGGCAAAAAAGTACCAAATTCTTCTTAATCCCAGTTTAAAAACTACAGTAATATGATAAATATTACTCTAGGCCCTCTAATGAGGGCCTCCCCTATTTTGTTTTGAACAGTAAAGGATACACATCTGCACTTCTGACCCTTTATATAGAGACTGAGTTGTTGACTTAATAAGCATTGTTTGGAAATAAAATAAAAAGGAAAAAACAGCAGATCCAAGTTCTGTAGAGCTGATCAGTGAAGTGAATTTCCCAGCTACAATTTAGAAGGTAAGTTCACATTTTGTTTTACCCTATGAGGACAGAGAGAAGTCTTGGCCTTCAAAAGAAAATGGTCAAACTAGAAAGAGTAACACTTTTGAGCTCCTCAGTGAATGTGGACTTGGAAAACCCCTTTACCTAGACAGCAAAGGAAGAGAAAGAAAGAGTCTGGGCTGGGAAGAAGTCCTACCTCAAAAACACCAGTCAGTCCTCACATGGATGCCCAGGGCACTAGGAAGAACTATTAACTGAATTTTGCATTCTCCATGACAAATGCTGTTGTCGTCAGTGGGGACCTCTTCTAACTTTTTCCATTCTCCCACCTGTGCTCTCTATCCCTGATTTACCCACAGTGGCATTTGTGTTTTCACCTTTTATATATGTATGCCTGGTTCACTGCTGGCTTGTGCTGATCTTTTCTTTCTTTCTTCCTTTCTTTTTTTTTTTAAATCATAGCTTTTTTATTTGGAGATTTCTTGGGAGTCATTTATACACAATTATTTTGGTTATTTTGTTTATATGGAATATTTCTATTTAAAAGTAAAATTCTCAATTTCTTTATAAGTAATAATACTTATTATCTAACTAGAGAAAATCCAATTAAATGGAAAGTGCTTAAATACTGTTCTTTCAGATCTGAAGAACAAACTAATTTACTAGCTATTAATGTCCTTCAGCATGGATATGCCTTTTTTCATTCATCTTTTTTAAAATCTTGAATTTAGCAGAACAGAATTAAAAAAAAAACTTGTTTTCTGTTACACACCTGAGACAAATATAATTGATCTGTTAGTACCTGGTTTTGCATTAGAATTACAGGTGTGGAAAATCAATGACTATACTGAAGAAAGTTCTGTTCTTTAGTGTTCAGTAGGCAGTTCTTTAGTGTTCTTTAGTGTTCAGTTCAGTATACATCATAATACATTGTAACTTTAAATAGAAGAATAGCAACCCAAAGCTGAAAAAGACTTCTTACAGTGATTTGGGCTGACTTCTGCCTTTTTTCTGTTTAAATTAGGACTAAGTGAAATTCTCCCAAGGGCTTATGTAACCCAGGAAGATACACTCATTCTTCCAGGCTGTGCTTATCTTTTCATATGTATTTTTGGAATGAGAGAACACATTTTCTGAAGTATTATCAAAGTCAACATCACACTTATCTTTCAATGTCCTACCTTCAGGCTCTTCTGACTTATTTGTTCACTGTGCTGGGGTGGCCAGGAAAGATCATCTTCAGCTGGAAAATTGACACTATAGAGATACATAGTGTGTCTTGGTCACAAAATCACCCAACAGATGAGAGATCTAGAATTGTGAGAAGCTGTGCCATTCCCCAGCACCTCATACTAGTTGATGTCTCAATGTTTGTTCATACCACTATATCTTCTAGAAGATGCACCACATATAGAAATAGTGTTTGCGTTGTTTGTCCCCAAGCAGGACCCCACTCTCCACTCAGAGCCAGGTCACAGTTGTCTTTTTCCCTGGACCTGTGGAAGGAGGGCTCAGGTCTTTTTTTCCAGAGCCCTCTGCATTTTTCCCCTACTGCAGCCTCCTCACACTGAACGGTTGTCATGTTTTTCTTATCTTCTGTACCTGTTAGTCTAGAAATCCCTCAATCAAAAAGGATGGTTATGAATACAAGTTACCTGAGAAACAGTAGGGCTGTGGCCTATGGATGCTGTGGCCTTGCAATTACCTGGCTCTCAGGCCAATTCCACTCACACGGTTCTCACTGAAAGACTGAAGTGTGTAGCAAGAGGCAATCTGAGTCTTTCCAAGCTCTGAAAAGTGGTGCCCACATATCTGGTATAGCTGGGCAATGGAGCTGGCACACACTGAGGAAGACACGCAGCCATGTCTTCTTTTGGGGTGAGTAGAGTCTCCTGCTCAAAGGTCTGTGGAAGGTGCAGGAGCTGCTTCCTCACTTGCTTCTGGGACAAATGCTGAGTCTCACCCCCCACCCCACCATGTCTGAAGAATCATGCTCAGACTTTGACTCTTTCTAGGGTGGAACAAAAATTGCCAGGAGGATACACAAATTCACATGGACAGTTCCTCCACTTTATCTTCTCATGCCACTGGAGAAGATAAAAGAGGTCTGAGCCAAGCAGCTCCCACTATGGGGCCACACTATGGGCTCCTCATGTTTCTCTCATTGCTCAGGTGAGGACTGGTTTTAGGTGTCTAGGGTTAGCTCCTAATTTGCATCAGCCTCTCTGGCTCAGACCCTCAAGACACGTATCTGGACCCTGCCCCAGCCCCCATGAGTGTCTGTGCTTGCAGGTTCCCTCTCTCAGCATGTACTGAATCAGATGACTTCACTTTCTGCATCTCTGGGCACATGAGTCAGACTTACCTGCACCCTGAACAGTGGCTTCAGAGTTGGTAACTTTGCAATATAGTGGTTAGCTGAAGTCAGGTAGCCCTCCCAGGTATCTCCTGAAATACTACTTTGACTCAGAAATCACTCAGGACCCTGGGGTTCCCATTCACTTCTCTGGATCCAATGATACACTGGCCAATGCAGGGATTCTGTACGTACATAGGTTGAAGCCTGAGAATGAGGCTATTAATGTTGTACGTGGCACAATAGCTTCATGACTCATGCAGTTCTCCAGATCCACTGGGAAATTACAAAAATATTCTCTGTGATCTTCTGGCCTGGTGCAGTCACAGCTGCTGGTGGTTCTAATAAAGTCTATCTCATTAAGTGACTTATATTTCAGATCTTCAACCAGCACCTGACATTTTTTTCAGACAAGTGGATCTGAAAATGTGACTTTCTTTTCTCCAATTCCACTTTAATATTGATTCATGCTCATAGTTTCCTGTTTCTTTCTGGTTTTCACAGGCACACATCCCTTGCTCAGAGATAAAAATTATCTAAATGGAGACTTTGGAGGAGACCAAAAGAGATTGGTTCAGGCCATGACCAGCTCATAGTCTAGGAGTGACTCAGAGATGATTCTTGTTCCAGAGCTTCAATCTAGGCATTGGATACAATTTCAGTATGCATGATGGAATTGTATATTCTATATTAGCAGCAAACTGTCACAGATTTTGAAATAAAAAGAATACAATTTATATTAATATCAATATAAATTATTTAGGGGTAAATATTAAAAAATGGAAAGTTTTAAACTGAAAATTAGGAAATATTGTGAGAGTTATTATAGAAAACTTAGAATAACAGATATTCCTTGTTTGTAGTTGAAAAAGTCAATGTGATTATAATTTTTATAATAACAATTCTTCCCAAAGTTGTCTAAAGAATTATTGTAAGGTCTTCCAGTAAAAATAGGTTTGCCAGGAATGAGGAAATAAAAAATCTCAACAAAACAATGGAAACTGTAACAAAAACATCAGTGAAACAACAGCCCTGGGATAATCCTTCTCAATTTCCCCAGGATCTAACTGTATTTAAGAAGGGGGTGAGTAAGAAGTTGGCTGCCAAATCCAGGAAGACAGATGTCATTTTGTGTGATGAACGTGAGCCTGGGGAGGACAGCTTTAGTCAGAATAGAACAGATTGAAGCTGATGGGCAGAGTGTGGGTGAGATGGGCCTGGCATTGGGTGCTACTGAGCTGAAATTATGCTGTCACCTGCAGTGTGTACCTGGGGTGACATGGTTCTGGTTGTTTCTCTCCCCAGGAAAGGACAATGTGACCTATTATCTGGTGGAGAATGAGGACTCAGAAGGCTTGTAACAGGAGAGGGCACCAGTGTGATATGAGGGTTCCTGCTTGTCTTTCCAAATATTAGACATGGAAGCTTCATCTTTCATTTCTGTGTAGATTACCCAAGGTCCTTTTCTACATAATCAAAGGTTATTTCCAATAGCTGCCTTGACCTGTCTCAAAAACAGTGTGACTTTATCTTACAGCACATGGTGTGGTATTGGATTGGCCTTTTGGGGTTATAAATAGTGGGCAATTATGCATAATGGGAACATCTTGTAGGCCCTGACATATGCTTTCAAGACTGTCATCTCAGGTTTTTGGCCTACCTAATACGACCCACATGTCTGGGTACTGTGGTCTACCTAATACTGCACATATTAATGCCCATCTCAGGTCCTGATCTTTCCTTGGGATACAAGTTTGTGGAAAGGATTTGAAGCAGCTCTGCTTTTTCTTTGGGTCCTAAGGATGAGGGTTATATGTGTCTCCATCCTTCCATGGATCTCCTCCCCCTCAGTGTCCTGCAAACATGACCCAGGCACAGGCTCATGAGGCTCCTGAAGACATCCTTCCCTGCTTTTCCCAATGGGTGGGCTTGGCCCTGGGCTCATACGTCTAGGTATCTCTCCCTGCTGGTCAAACCTCCCGCAGGGGCTCAGCACCCAGGACAGAGGACATGTATTGCCCTAGAAGACACAACAGCTTTGTATAGAAAGGTGCAAATTGAAATATTGGCATCTACAATATCTCACTAAACCTGTGGAACCATTGAAACAACCACATACTTTAAGAATCTATGTCTTGATTATTTTTCTTTTCTGTTTGGTTTTATGTCACCCTACTTCAACAGCACTTGCTTCCAACATTGGAGGAAGCTGAACATCCTTGTTTAGAACAGTACACAGGCCCATGCTCCTCCAGTGCCCCAGTCCTGAAGAATGGGGGTCCACCTTAGTAAGCACCCACAGCTGATCTCCCCCAACTGTAGGGGGACTTTTTTGTCAGAGGATTTTCTCATTTGCGGAAGTGAGGACATAAAAAGTGAATTTAAATGTGGGTTCCATATGGCATTCCCAAATAAACACATAGTGCAGGCACAGCCAAGGTTTTGACCTCAGTTTTTATTGAGAGGGTGATGCTACCAAACTCAGTGACTCTCTTCTTTCTGCAATTCCCCATGATTTACCAACCAGTCTGTTAGCCTCAACTTTGAGCTCTGACTCCTCAAGTGAACTGGACTGTGGACAAAGTGAGAAGAAACTCCATTTCTCACCTGTCTCTGTCTTTTCTATCTCTTAGTTTCCTGTTTTCAGGCTGGTCTGTCGCATTCATTTACAGTGCTGGGCTGAGGACTCAGCAACAACATCGTCTTCAGCAGGAAGAGTGGAAACTTAGAGACAAGGTGTGGCTTGGCAACAAAAGCCCCTAAGCAGCCTGGAAATGTGGCCCCTGGGAGTTTGTCCCTCATAGGCATTGAGGATGGAACATCTGGCTACAGATGTGACCAAAAAAAAAGAGAGAGAGGGAAAACAAAAATTATTCCTTAGGGTCCCTTGGATTCTGTTCTAAGAGGAGGCTGAGATGATGATGACAAGACATGGGGTAGTTTTAACACAGGCCTCATCCCCTGGAGGAGCGGACGCTCAGTCTCCCTCATAATCCTTGTGTGTCTCTCACTATGGTCATGCTGGTTTCTAGCATCACATCAGAGGACTCTGCTCCTGTCTCTAATCTCTGCTGCCAAAACCTGAGGATCAGAGGGCCTGTCAGGGATCTGTGGCTTTGAGAATGGCTGAGGCACTCCTGAAAGAAGGTCCTCAGCCTAGTCTCTTCTCTATAGGGAAAAACTTTATCCTCAGGGCACAGAAACTTTCAGAATAAGCAATGGAAGAGTCACAGTAGAGGGAGGCTGACATGAGCTGTACCAAGGTCAGGAGTTTAAAGTCTGCCACTGTCTGATGACAAAAGCCTTGTGTAATCTAGTTCTACATCTGCATCTCTCAGGAACTGAAAGCTATGATTTATTTTTTCTCTTGTGTTTTCTTCACCCAAACCCAGGCTAGTGTCCCTCTTTCTGTTCTCATGAGACCATGAATCATGACCTTCTATTTTGGTTTCCTGGACCTGACCATCAGCTGTGGATAAACAAGCTCCCTGCAGACCCTCTGCTCTCTGGCCTCGAGGCTCCCTGGTTGAACACTGATCTTCCTGGAGGAAGTGGAAGCGAGGCTGTAAGGTTGCTGTGAGAGTTACAGTAATAAACTGATGCTGGAGGTAAGTAAGGGGATCTGGATGCCTGTGGATCCAGGTCCTGAGTGCTGTTGGTGACCTTGAGCTTGTGACTCTGTGAGACTGTCATGGTGTTTTTTGTTTTTTTTTTTATCAAAATAAGAAGTCAAAGCAATTTAGGAGGGCAAAGGAAGGCAACTGTCCTGTTCTCTTAATTAGTCAATTGATGTACCAACTTTAGGTCTTTGTGTTCCTGGGAAGATTCTGGAAATAGCGGGAGAGAAGACTGCCTACCAAATGCGCAGAGAAACATGAGAATTAGTAATGAAATGAAACAAACAAAAATAAAACTTCATATAACAAAAGAGATTAAGATAAGCTGTGATGATAGAAATTCTGATTTGGCTTCAAGACTTCCCCCTGCCCAACTTCTTTCCCATTGTAAACTATTTAAATAGAAAAGTACATGCATTTTTTTCAATACATAATCAAGAAACTTCCAATTTATTTCAGTCACCATTTCTGCCTTGTATAAATAAATATGAAATTAATGAACAAATGATACTTCCCTAGTATCTTGATTATTGTGGATCTTTAACTTAGAGGGGGTGCACCACCCACAGGCCATTGTTTTGGGTCAGCTCCATCCAGGCAGGTCCTGTACTCTGCCTCCTACATCATCCCTTCATCTCTGCCCACGAGGGAGACTGCAAAGGGACTGCAAATGATTTGTCCAGCAGCCCCTTCTTTGCAGTGCTGCTCAAATGAGATAAAGGGATATCTGGAATCTCAAGCCATTAATAAAAGAGAAAAAAGCACTATTTCTAAAGTTGAAATACTAAGGCTGTCTCCATGTTAATCCGGGAACATCCATGAAGGCTGCTGAAAGAGCTATTGGGAATTTCTGTCAACCCAATAATAGAAGTAACAAAAAATACAAAAACACTTTTAAATAAATGCGTTTTTATTTACAAATGTCACATTTTCTACCTAGAAGACAAGACATTGTAGTAAAAATCCATTCTAACATTCCCCTTGGTGAGTGGGGCATTGAGGTATCCCCACCTCCCAATCAGATGTGAAGTTGAAGACCTGGTTGGCCCAGATGGTGGTGCAGGCCTAGTGATGGGGAAGGAAGAAGAAGTCTGAGCCTGCTTCCCCCATTGAAAGGCTCTAGCTACAGTGGCTTCTTGAGTGACATCATGTCACTCCAAAAATATAGAGCATATTCCAGATAATTTAAAAATGAGTGGATTGAGCTTCACTTTATAAAAAGAAGAGAACATGTGAAAAAGTCTATTCCATGGGCAGGTGCTATCAAAGCTACAGGAGGTGATGGTGCAATGCTTCTGGCATCATGTAACATCTTGGATAGACTTAAGCCAGTTATGGGGCTAAACCCTAATCCAGAGCCACCTGAGGGTCACTTATGTCTGCCTGCTGCATATACACATTCCTTCTCAGAGGCCTCACTGAAGTTGTATTGTGGTGAGTTCCTGTGGTTATGGTGGTAACAAAACATCATATCTTGAAGGAATTGGCATACATTTTGTTCCTGTGGGACTTCAGGGACAGCAACAAGGGTCCAGTCAACATAGTGGAGTTCTTGACATTGATAGAGCTCAGGATAAAAAGTCTGAAGATTCAGGCCCCTGATTTTGCCAGTGAGAGCCCTAAATGAATTCTTCACTAGGGAGAGCCTTTCGTCCAGAATGTCTTACGTTGGGCTGTGGTAGTGGACAATTTAGTAAGAAGCAGACCCACTGTAAAAGACTGGCTTACCACTATGAGGTTTGTTTAATGATGGGCCATGGGAAAAACACATGAGTTCAGGGCTCAGTGTGAGAACTGCAGCAGGCTCAAAGCCCTGACCATTCAATAGTAAAAGGGTTGAAATTCAGGCTGTGTGAGATGTTTTAAATATTGAAAAATTATAAGGACTTTTGAGTCTTCCATTGAACAGAAAATTGGTAGAGAAAGTAAGAAATGAACATTATTAATTACTACTCTCTAGTTCAGAAGAACCAAAAACACTTTTCAGTATTTGAGAACCAATAGAAAATCAAGTTTTCTCAAGCAGTCAACAGTGTCTTTGTCCTCGAAGGGTTGTATTCCTTCTTGCCATTGGGACACCTGTAGGGCTCTAAGTAGAGGAACTTCATCAAATGATGGTAAAATTGCTTCAGAGATGATTAATAATGAAAACGAGCTTTGAACTGTTCTTTTAGAACCATGAAGAAATTCCACAGATTGCAAATTTTCATTGACATAAAAATATATTTACTTTAGAAACAGATTTCCAGTCAGCAAGCTGCACATTTTGGCTACTGTTGAGGCTGGTTGCCCCTGAGCTCCAAGGGACAAAGAAAGTGAGGTTTGCATTATTCTTCTGTTGTATTCTGATAGAAAAATGATATTTACTGGTCAGAAAATGGGTTAACTCAACTGATTATAATTGATACCAATGAAATTTCTATATTGCTTACATTTGGTAACCAAAGGTGCCGATTTCTTTTAAGGATAGAGACGCAGGCTTAAATAAAAAATTAAATGTTTAAGATTTGAAATTTAATTGTACAAGTATTTTTTCCTGGAATTTCCTCCCAACGTTGTGAATTAATCAGACCAAAACCATAGCATTTGATTCGTGTGTGTGTTTATAGTACCTAAAAATCAAGATTGTGAAATAAAAATTGATGATGGTATAGAACTTTGACAAATCCTCTTACTGTCCTAGTTGAAATAAGTACATTTTTATATGTATTAAGAATTTTCTAATTTAAGAATACAACGATGTTGTTATGATGCTGTTGATAAATTTCAATCATTTTTGAAATTATATAAAATAAATGTTTTTATTTGACTTTCATTCCAGTTGATATCAACAATGCTGAGTGAAATACATATATCACAACAAAATCATGATGATGTCACAAATGTTAATTATCCAATAGCTCTTGTAGGTCATAACATTTGAATCAAATCAGTTATTTCCATCTTAAAACACTCTAGCATGAATTAAAGAACTAAAAAGATGTGCTGATTAGACATTTTTTATTAAAAGGTTGGCAAAATATTTTAAAAGTGTGTTGATCTAGCCTTAGGAATATTGAAAGCAAGAAAATGGATATTTAGTAAGGATATAAAATGCATTGATATTAGAATTGCATTACTTAGTATTGCGGTGATTGTCACTTAGCTTATATTTTAAGTTTTACATATGAACTTTGTAGGATAAAATGTTATGTCTTTTCTTTTTCTGCATTATGAGAATTCCCTTATTTTTGGAGAAAATAATTTTTATCTAATTTTTGAATCACTTATAATAATCCTATAATTTTTATAAAAACTCCTGTCTTTGCATAATGAGACAGTTGCTATTTCATACCATTTATTCAAAACTATGTGTTTCTGTTCATTTTCTGGTTAGAACTGTTGTTTAATCATTGATAAATATTTAGTGAACACCCACTCTGTGACATATACTCTTATGTTGGGTATACACTGATGAATGAAACAGACTCTATCCTTATGGAACTTGCATCTAATGAGCTTAGAAGCAAATTTTGTGAGTGCTAGGATGGAGAGCCAAACTGAGGACTCTTAGTTTTGCCAGCATTTAACATGTTATTCTTATCAATTTTAAGAAATAAATGTTAGTGTAATCTACTCCAGAAGAATGTGTTTTCCTTAGTGAAGAGTATTCACATACACACTCATAGTAAATAATTTATAAGATGCATCAGAGATAAATAAAATAAAACGTAATGTTTCCCAGAGCTGGATATAGTTTCTGGTTTGGTTTATTTTAATGACAAACAGAAGAGATCATTTTACAATGAAGTAAAATTTCACACTATAGAAACAGAGTAAAAATACTTTCTTGAAAAAATGCTAAATTTAACTTTAATCTCAAGGAAATAGGATTTGATCTGTTAGAATGACACACATTAATAGACAAGCTGCTGTGTAAAATTATGTGAAACCATATTTTAGAAGGTTTTAAACATTCTTAACACACTCCAGTTTTTATATTACTCTAATATCTCTTCTCTGTGGTAGAAATTTATTTCTAAGAAATAAGAGACAAAATATATTAGAATAGCAAAAAAGTTTATATAAATGTGTTAACATTTTCATGGCAACTATACATGAATAAATAAAAACATTCTTAAAAATTTATTGGAATGAGTAATAAAATTATTAAGTTTATAATTATTAAAATCAAGTATATTGCTTCTTATTAATTTAAGAGGTAGTACAGAATGTTTATTATTCTGTTCTCACTAAAAAATAATAAACTTCAAATATCTCCATAAGAAAGTAATTTCAAAATTTAGCAAGTAATACAGGTGATAATTTGAACAAATATTTAAATAATTTCTTACATAAAGATCCCAGGTAAAAATTTTAGCAATGAGTAGAGGGGTTATCTATGTGCATTTTATTATTGATTATTGATATATGTTTTCTATTGAGAATGTGCACAGTTGGGTATCAGCAGAGGAGACAGTATAGGCTCCTCAGATGTCAAAGCAGAGATGTGCCAATGCCCATGAGTCATCATCATTTGATTCATATGCGTTTAAGAGTGGCTGTGCCTTCCTGGTTAGGCTCTGTGTCAGCAGCTGTGTGCCCCATGTTCCCTTCCAGAGTCCTGCTGAAGTCTGTACTCACTCAGCCAGTCCCAACATCTGGAAGTAACAACGCCCTCCTCCTGCACTGGAATAAGGAGAAGAGTTGGGTGGACAGCGTAGCCTGGCCCCTTCAGCTTCCAGGAGAAGCTCTCTGTCTCTCTCTCATCCTGCACACCAGTTAGTGACAATAAAACACACATAGCCAACCCATCTACAACACTCAGCTTCATCCTTATTTCTCTCTTACACTCCATCCAGGGACACAGTCACCCCGTGGGTTCTTTACTCTTGCATCTCTCACTTTCTTCCTCCTTCAGGTCCTTGGGATTAGCCATCAATCCTCCTGACACCCCTTCTCCTGCTTGGCTGCCTTCAGGCTTTTTGTTGAACGTGACACCAAAGGATGTCTTTCTAAAACGTCAATTTCATTTATTCTCCCTCCAGTTCACAACCTGAAACAACCCCAGATAAAGAATCAAGCCAAACCCCTCATTCTGAAGCACAGAGACATTTTAAATTCCATGACATGCTTGCTGAGGGGATGTCAGAATATGTCATAGATGAGAAGATTGAACAAGTGAAATGTAAGTGGCAATTCATGTGAGGACATTTGAACCCAGTCTGGCTTTTACAATGTCTCTTCATTGAGACCATCCTGATCAACATGGTGAAACCCTGTCTCTACTAAAAATACAAAAATTAGCTAGGCACAGGCACATGTGCCTGTAGTTCCAAACACTTGGGAGGCTGATGCAGGAGAGTCACTTGAACCCAGGAGATGGAGGTTGCTGTAAGCTGAGTTTGCATCGCTGCACTCCTGCCTGGCGACAGAAGATCTCATCTCAAAAAACAAAAGTCTCTTCATTTCCAAAGTCCTATCTCTCCCTATTAGTGTTGTGTGACTACTTGTCCCAGAGCAGGACCCCATATCATATTAAGACTCTAGTCACAGTCACCTTCTTCTCTGGTTGATGTGGAATAAGATGCTCAGGGCTTTGGTCCCAGAGTTCTCTGTATTCCCAAATTCTTGTAGCCTCCTTTCATTGGATGGGGGTGATAGTTTGCACATGCCTTCTAGTAATCCAAGAAAAACTTATTGAAAAAGTCTGTTTGTTCATGTCAGTAATCAGGGCCATGACCAAGGTCATGGCTCATAAATACTTCTGGACTGACACTCATCAGGCCCTCAGGCTAGCACCATGTACATTATTTCAACTGAGAAAATGCTGTCTGGGCAGAGAGCATCAGAGGACACTGTGGGTCTGCCCAATGGGCAACCACAACTGCGTCAACACCTCCCACCCCACAAATTCCTCAGGGATGGGCAGTAGAGCCTGGCCTCACTGAGCCTGACTCTGCAGTTGTGTTATGCCTGGGTGTGGTCCCAGTACCCACTTCCTTTCAGGTCTAGCCTGCCAGACTCCCCTCTCATCAGCCCCTAGGACTTGAATAAATACATGGAGTGAGGTAGAGGCAGGCAATGTGGGGGACACATTTGCACCCATAACTCTTCCTCTCTGAGGTCAGTGGAGAGGATAAGAGGCCTCAGCCAGGCCACTCCAGCTCTGGAACTCAGGAGAACTATGTTGAGCATGGCCTGGACTCCTCTCCTGCTGCTTCTCTCTCAATTCTCAGGTAGGAACAGGTCTCTCATGTCCAGGGCATGGCCCTCAGGTTTCATTAGTCCCCTCTGGCTAAGATCTTATGGCAATTTTATGCTGGTAGGTCACCCAACACCCTTGTGCATCTGTGTCTACAGATTCCCTCTCCCAGCCAGTGCTGACTCAGCCAGCCTCTCTCTGCATCTCCAGGAAAATCAGCGAGACTCTCCTGCACCCTGAGCAGTGGCTTCAGTACTGATTTTTACCGGATATAATGGTACCAGAAAAAGCCAGGGAATCTCCTCATCCCCAGTATCTCCTAGACCACTACCAAAATTCACTTCGTGACCAGGACTCCAGGGTCCCTAGCCGCTTCTCTGGATTGGTGGAAGCCTGGTAAAATAAAGGGCTCTTGCTAATATGTGAGCTCCAGTCTGAGGATGAGGCTTACTATTACTGTATGATTGAGCACAGTTGAGCTTCTCATGCTGACACATGCAGATGGGGAAGTGGGACAAACCTCAGCTTGCTCAGAGTCTTGTTCTCTGATGATGTTTAGATCTTAAAATAACTTGCACAAACAAACTCCACATGGAAGCACCTTCTGGCTCAAAAATTGCTCTCCTCAGTTTTCCATTGACTGCTTCTGAAGTCTCAGGAATGCTGAAAACAGAACCAAAAAACTTCAAGATCCCACTGAAGTGTTGTTCAGTTATATAGAGTTGCTAAACCCGCAGTCAGGTGTTTTGTTTTTATTTTCTTGAAAGGAGGGAAATTAACTTTTTCCAGTTTTCATTTTAGCCAGTGGTTGAAGACTATCCCAGCAGGGGGACAGTCCCCTACAGCATGGACTCTGTCTTTGAGGAGTCAGATGAGAGACCTCCCCTTTACTCCCCAGGCATCTCTTTCTATCCCTGATCAGCTATGCTTGGAGCTGCCTGAGGCTCCCTGTGAGTCAGGGATAAGGCAGTAAGGTGTGAAATGTTGAGAAATTCAGGCCTAGAGGAATTTCAGCACAGAGCTTGCCTGGCTCACACGCAGTTACCTGCACCTTCAGTTTTCATGTCAGAAGGTTGGGGTAGGGATGGAAGAAAATGAGGGCCTGAGGCCACCAAACTTTTATGTGGGGCACAAGAGGGTAGAGTGGAGGCTACACAATTGCTGGAAAAACACTGAACCTTCTCCAGGGAAGTTGGGCAAATTTGGTTTTACGGATGTGACTTTCCTACCACTGATCCACTCAGAACATTAAGGACCCCCATGAGAGGGATGAATGGGATTTCTTGAGCTCACAGGAACTGTCAATGAAAAGAGTTGAGCTCTGTAAACTATTTGAAGAAATTTATTCTGAGATTATGTCATATTTAGTTTTCTGTTCTTGTGTTAGAATGCTAAGGACAATGTCCTCCAGCTCCATTCATGTCCCTGCAATAGACATCATCTCATTTTTTTAATGGCTACATACTATTCCATAATATAGATGTACTATATTTTCTTTATCCAGTGTATCCTTAATGGGCCTTTAGGTTGATTTCATGTCTTTGCTATTGTGAATAGTCCTGCAATGAACATACACATGCATGTGTCTTTATAGTAGAACAATGTATGTTTCTTTGGTTACATACTCAGTAAAAACATTGCTCGGTCAAATGGTAATTCTGTCTATAGGTCTTTCAGGAATTGACATGCTGTCTTCCACAATGGTTAAACTAATTTACACTCACTAACAATGTAAAGTCATTTTTTTCTCCACAATCTTGTCAGCACCTGTTATTTTTTTAACTTTTTAATAACAGCTATTCTGACTGGTGTGAGATGGAGTCTCATGATTTCGATTTGCATGTCTCTAATGATCAGTGATGTTGAGTTTTATTTAATAAAATTGATGGCTGCATCTATGTCTTCTTTTGAAAAGTGTCTGTTCATGTCCTTTGCCCACTTTTTTTTTAGAGGGAGTCTCACTCTGTCACCCAGGCTGGAGTGCAGTGGTGCAATCTTGGCTCACCACAACCTCCACATCCTAGGTCAAACAATTCTCCAGACTCAGCCTCCCGAGTAGTTGGACTACAGGCGTGCACCAGCATGCCCAGCTATTTTATTTCTTTTTTGTACTTTCAGTAGTGGCAAGGTTTCACTATATTGGCCAGGCTGGTCTTGAACTCCTGACCTGAAGTGATACACCTGCCTTGGTCTTAGAAAGTGCTGGAATTACAGGTAGTAGGCACTGAGCCTGGCCTCTGCCCACTTTTTGTTTTATTTTATATTTTAAATTTATTTATGTTTCTTATAGATGGTGGATACATCTTGTCACATTCACACTTTACAAAACTTTTTTCCCATCCTGTAGGCTGTGTGCTCACTCTGCTGATAATTTCCTTTGCATTACAGAAGCTCATTAGTTTAACTAGGCCTCATTTGTTAATTTTTGCTTTTGTTGCAATTGCTTTTAGAATCTTTTTAATAAAATATTTGCCCATGCCTATGACCTCAATGGTATTGTCTAGGTTGTCTTCCAGAGTTTTTATAGTTTTGGGTTTTACATTTAAGCCTTTATTCCATCTTGAGTTAATTTTTGTATATGTCATAATAAAGGGATACAGTTTCAATCTTCTGCATATGGCTAGTCACTTAGTCCAGCATTTTTCATTGGAGAGAAAATTCTTTCCCTGTTGCTTTTGTCAGTTTTGCAAAGATCAGATAGTTGTAGATGTGTGACTTTATTTCTGGGCTCTCTGTTCCCTTTCACTGCTCTATGTGTTTCTTTATACCAGTACTATGCTGTTGTGGTTACTGTATCCCTGTACAACAGGTTGGATTTGGGTAACATAATGCCTCCAACTTTGTTCCTTTTGCCTAGGTTTGTCTTAACTATATAGACTGTTTTTGAGATTAAGACATAAGAAATCACTTAAAAGATACAAAAAAATCCAGGAGCTGTTTTTTTTTTAATTAAAAATATAAACTATTACATAAACTAATAAAGAAGAAAGGAGAGAAAGTTCACAAGAACACAATCAGAAACAACAAGGGGTATTGCCACTGATCCCAGAAAAATACAAACAACCGTCAGAGTATATTATGAACACCTCTATGCTATACAAACTGGAAAATCTAAAAGAAATTGATAAATTCCTAGGCATATACCCTCTCCCAAGATTGAACCAGGAAGAAGTTAAATTCCTGGATAGACCAGTAATGAGCTCTGGAATTGAAGCAGTAATAAATAGCCTACCAATCAGAAAAAAGCCCAAAACCAGAAGGATTCACAGCTGAATTCTATCAGAGGCATAAAAAATAGCTGGTACATTTCTGCTGAAACTGTTCCAAAAATTTGAAAAAGAGGAACTCCTCCCTAACTCATTCTACAAGGCGAGCATCATCCTGCTATCAAAATCTCGCAGAGATATAATAAAAAAAGAAAACTTTAATCTAATACCCTGATGAACACAGATGCAAAAATTGTAACAAAATACCAGCAAACCAAATCCAGCAACACATCAAAAATTTAATGTATCATGATCCAGTAGGAATTACTCCTGCAAGACTGGTTTAACATATAAAAATTAATAAATGTAATTCATCAAATAAACAGAGCTAAAAACAAAAACCACATGATTATCTAAATAAAGGGATAAATGACTATTCATAAAATTCAATAGACTTCACGTTAAAAATTGTCAACACAGTAAATATTGAACAAACATACCATAAAATAATAAAAGCCAACTATAACAAATGCACAGCCACCATTATAATGAACAAACAAAACTTGTAATGATAGCCCCTCCATGGGAACCAGAAGAAGATAAGAATTTCCACTCTCACCACTCCTATTCAACATAGTACTGAAAGTCTTAGCCAGAGCAATCAGGAAAGAGAAAGAAATAAAAGGCACCCACAAATGAGAAAGTCTCCTCTCCCTTTAGAAATAACATAACAATATAATTCTATACCTTGAAAACCATTTAGTGGCTGCTCAAAGCTCCTAGATCTGATAACTGATAAACAACTTTAGCTGTTTCTCACGTCTCATGATACAAAAACAATGTACAAAACTCAGTTGTATTACATGTATATCAACAACATCCAAGCTGAGAGCCAAATCAAGAATGCATTCCCATTCACAGTAGCCACAAGAAAAATAAAATGACTAGGAATAATGCTAATTAAAGGTGTGAAAGATCTCTACAATGAGAATTATATAACACTGTTGAAAGTAATCAGAGATGACACAAAGCAATGGAAAAACATTCTATGCTCATGAACAGAAGAAAAAATCAATATTGTTAAAATGGCCATACTGCCAAAAGCGATTTACAGATTCAATGCTATCCTTGTCAAACTACCAAAGCTATTTTTTACAGAATTAGAAAAGAAACTATCCTAAAATTTATATAAAACCAAAAAATAGCCTGAATAGGCAAAGAAATTTGAAGTACAAAGGACACCTGTGGAGGCCTCAAACTACCTGACTTCAAACTGTAATGGGAAAATAAATTTTGGAACCCCAAAATCACTAAGTTAAAAGGAAAAGTCAAGCTGTAAACTGCTGAAGGCAAACCAGCCTCTCATTGTATTCAAAGACATTCTTCTGCTCACTGAAATAAATGCATATCTGATTCCTTATTTGGTGAGGATAATCAGAATCTCAAAATTATGTAACCATTTGTCCCTTTTCTACCTATGATCTGGAAACTCCTTCTCCTCTTCAAGTTGTCCCACTTTCACTGCAAGTTGTCCCACCTTTTTGGACTGAAACAATGTACATCTTACACATATTGATTGATGTTTCATGTCTTCCTAAATTATATAAAAACAAGCTGTGCTTCTACCACTTTAAGCATATGTCATTAGAACTAACTGAAGCTGCGTCATGAGCACACATCCTAAACCTTGGCAAAATAAACTTTCTAAATTAACTGAGACTCGCTTTGGATTTATTTGGTTTATGTTTTGGTAACCATGAAGGGATTCTAAGTGAAGATGCCCATGACTTATCACAAATTCCCTACTAATGGTTGGTACCAGCATGAGCTAACCTTATGACTCAATTCAATAGGACAATTTGCTGAGAATTCCTGATCTCTCAGAATTTGGCAAGACCTAAAGTTTCTTTTGCTATACAACTTTATTTGGAGTTTTACTTTTTTCCAACAAGGAAGGCAAAATTTTCTGTTTCTATAATAATGGAAGGCAGATAATTTTAATAGACTTTGATCTCACTCCAGCAGAAAATATGAGTTTGAGGGTTTTTCCTACTTCTAGGATGGCAGAAAGCAGTCTTAAGCCTGAGATGCATCCCTACATAAGTAGATAAATTAAGATTTTGTTTAGGCTAAAGTTTAACAACCAGCTGGTCTTACTTTCTGTGTACCATTAGAACACTCAGTGATTCCTATTGTTGGTTGTTTGTGTTTTCCTTTTCTGTTGTTGTTGTTTGTTTAGATCTTTCTATCATCATATTTGACCAACTCTACCTTACTTGGTCAAATCTGAGTGCAAATTGCAAGTTATGGATAACAAAGTCTCTCTAGTTTGGCTAAAATTTTTGACAAATGCAAAAGTAGAAAACAAAAACAAAAAACAAAACAAAACAAATGCACTTGGTTTCTGTGTTTGCTTCCTATCTTAAAAAAAAGTTCTCTCATTTACCTTTCTTCCACCCTATATCTCCTTCCACTGTCATCTCCAATAACAAAAAAAGTTAGGCTTATAATGACTTGAAGTTCTTTTTTTTTTTTTTTTTTTTTTTTAATATATATATACTTTTTATTGCATTTTAGGTTTGGGGGTACATGTGAAGAACATGCAAGACTGTTACATAGGTACACACATGGCAGTGTGATTTGCTGCCTTCCTCCCCATCACCTGAATCTGTTATTTCTCCCCATGCTACCCCTCCCCAACTCCCCACCCCCTGCTGTCCCTCCCCTTTTTCCCCCACGACAGACCCCAGTGTGAGATGCTCCCCTCCCTGTGTCCATGTGTTCTCATTGTTCAACACCCGTCTATGAGTGAGAATATGCGGTGTTTGGTTTTCTGTTCCTGTGTCAGTTTGCTGAGAATGATGGCTTCCAGGTTCATCCATGTCCCTA
>PVKV010027147.1:0-13232 GCA_004027835.1 Alouatta palliata
CACCTGTAGTCCCAGCTACTCTTGAGGCTGAGGTGGAAGGATCACTTGAACTGGAGAGGTGGAAGTTGCAGTGAGCTGAGATCACTCCACTGCACTCCAGCCTGGGCAACAGAAAGAGACCCTGTCTCAAAAAATTACCAAAGAAAGCTTACCTGATATTACAAATTATTAAATATTTTAAACAGCATTTTATTCACATTCTGGCTTACCTGAAATTACAAATTTTGAAATATTTTAAGCAGCGTTTTATTCACATTCTGGCAGGCATGAATTTTTCCACATTATCTCAGCTGAAGAAAAATAATAATCCCTATTTAGTGCCTAAATGGTCCTTGAGGCTCAAAAGAGACACAACATCACTTTATAAGCAATAAGCCAGATATAAAAGTCATTTTTCACTGGCTTTGTTATGTCTGGAAGTACTAGTTGATTTTTTTCCCATGTGAAGAATATTGTTAATAAAACTTTGAATTATTTTCTTTGCATGCACACACTTTCCCATTGAATTTTGTGCAAACTTCTCACATATATATGCCAAAATCTACTTTTACATGCACGAGGGAAAAAAATTATACAGGAAAAAAGATTACTTATTCATTTAACTGTATGGGTAGGAGCTTTCATTTTGATCATCTTGATTGATTTTTCCACAGCATGTACAAACAATGAAAGCACATTGAAGTCCATCATGAAGAAGAAAGATGGTAAAGATTCAAATGGTGCGAAAAAGAATCTTCAGTTTGTTGGCATTAATGGAGGGTAAGGAAAGATGCTGGTTCTAGAGGCTAACGTTGTCAGTCTCCTTTGACTCCTGCCTATCTAAGTCACATTTCAAGGTGCCTAGTCGAGGAAGCGGCCACAGCACGGTGATGGAAGATTCCCTCCTGAGAAAGGTGCATTTGGGCTTCTTTTCTCTCCTCCTCTTGCTGTCTTTAAGAATTTGTCACTCTCTTAAGGATACCTGATGAAGCTGAGCAGTTTACATCTCCTCACCTCTGATCTGAAAGAAATAGTCTTCAAGGAACGCAGCAGGCAGCAGGGTTCCTGCACTGTGTTGGACAACCATATAAGAACTCAGAATTGAGCAGAAAAAGACTGAGCGCATCACTCTTTGGGCCAACGATACTCATCTACTCCTTCAGAATGTGTTCTTTTGCTTAGCTCTCCATGTTCAAAAGCCAAATTGTAGGGCTTTTCACAATCGATAATCACATCACCAATTTGCTTTCTGAGTAGAATGTTTATCGTTTCTTCCTTCTTTCCATTGGCCCATGTAAATAGTTGGGCCTCTTTGGCCTCCTACAATTGAATCACAGCAATGAATTGATTGATACATGGTCCCCCCCAAGAAAGAAATAGCACAAAGTTAGTTAAGATAATGTTTATGGCAAACCATACCATCAAGGTTTAACATTACAGTGCCTGTTTTCCAAATCTTAAGTTTTATTCAGTGATATGGCCAGGAGAGTTTGGAGAGCATACACCAGAAAAACTATTGATTACTTACGTAATCTATTCACCTTGATACTGGGGAAATTAATAGGATGAAATAGGAAGAAATGGGGGGGAATAAAAAATTAATAATTACAGATCTCTTTTACATAAACTACACTTTTTCTTGATTTATACTAAGCCAGAGATGCCATTATATTTCTTTAATAAGTGTCATATGATGCCAATTGGCAATCAGGTTGTCACTTTTAAGTTAGAATTCATTCAAAACCACCAGGCATTTAAATAGACCTTACTTTGAACTTCCAAGTGCAGGATCTAAAACCACTAGTGAAATTTCTGAAGCCAGTTAGCAAATTCCTTCTTAGAAATTTCTCACTGGGTCTTTGTGGGCACACCTTGCATCTCCTGAAATCCCAATTGCCACCTAGGTATGAAACAACTTCAAGTGATGATTCCAGCTCAGATGAAAGCTCTTCTTCCGAGTCAGATGACGAGTGTGATGTCATTGAGTATCCTCTTGAAGAAGAGGAGGAAGAGGAGGAGGATGAAGACACTCGGGGAATGGCACAAGGGCACCATGCAGTTAATATTGAAGGTTTCAAGTCTGCCAGGGTGGAAGATGAAATGCAGGTTCAAGAATGTGAACCTGAGAAGGTGGAAATCAGAGAGAGGTGTGGTACATTCCCCTTCCCTCCCTTGCCCCTCCCACATTTAACGTACTTTGGCAATAAGAGTTGGCCAGTTCAGAGCTTTTGCAATTACATGTATGTTTGCTTTTATCTGTTCCTTAGAGATATGCACATCTTGAGATACTAATGTACATGAGTGCAGAGTATGGCAACTCTTAGATCTCTTACGGTAGAAAAAGAGAATGGCTTGATACCTAATCACCCTTGTTTTCTGAAACCTTAACTCTGTTATATAATTTAACATATGGAACCACAATTCACTAAAACTTCCATTGTTTGAACACCTTACCTTACATTTAAAGACATATTTTAATTTTTTGGTGGCCAGCATACTTTAAGATTTCAGATTTTATCTTTAGCCATTTATCTTGATACGGGTGTATCATTATGACAGGATCATTGTGTGGCTGAGGAACAGCTGTTTGGCCTTAGCCAAAGATCACATTTACTGTAAAGATGATGTATATCACTTATGTGTCTATATTTTGTTACATATTGAGTGATCAGGAACACAAGAATGGATTTGGGTATTTCATAAAGAGTAGCTGAAATAAAATATCAAACACTCTGGTTGGCTGAAACGTGCCTAAAAATCAAGATTATTAGCAGATAAGGATTTGATGCTCATAAAATAGAGAACAGAAAAGATGGAAACTTCAGTATGGTTTTTCACTATGTGAAATATAAATAGAACATTTCAGAAAACTTACCTCTATTTAATTTTGCAAATGAAAGTTTAACTGCATTAACACAAGGTAAGTGTTTTTAGCTTATATTTCCAAGTGTTTCAGACTGCTGGGTTTTTTTTGTTTTTTTTTTTTTTTTTAAACAGCTTTGAGATGAAATTTATATACCATATGTCATTTTTTAAAAATTTTACTTAAAGACTAGTGTGACAGTAGTCATCTGATTTTTATGCTTAATTTTTCATATGAGTTAAACATTTCTTGAGTCACCAAGTATGGGTTCAGATGTGTGGTTTACTGGTCAGCATAATGGATATATGGTAATTTGTAGAAGGTCTAGGCAGGAGGATCGCTTGAGCAAAGAAGTTTGAGACTAGCCTGGCCAACGTAGTGAGACCTCATCCCTACAAAAAATCAAAAAATTACCTGGGCGTGGTGGCACACAAAAGCTACTCAAGAGGATATGGTGGGAAGATCACTTGAACCATGGAGGTTGAGGCTGCAGTGAGCCATGATCGTGCCAGTGCACTCTAGCCTGGATGACAGAGCGAGACCCTGTCTCAAAAAAACATAATTTGGACTTTCTTCAACCCCCTTAAGAGTAAAAATATTTTTAGAACAGGCTGGGCACAGTGGCTCACACCCATAATCCCAATACTTTGGGAGGCTTAGGCAGGTGGCAGATCACTTGAGCCCAAGAGTTAGAGACCAGCCTGGGCAACATGGTGAAACCCTGTCTCTACAAATAATACAAAAAATATATATATATATATCCAGGTGTGGTGGCACAGACCTGTAATCCAAGCTACTTCGGAGGCTGAGGTAGGGAGATTGCTTGCGCCTGGGACAGCAAAACTGCAGTGAGCCATGATTGCATACTGCACTCACTCCAGCCTGGGCAACAGAGTGAGACGCTGTCTCAAAAAAAACCAGCAGAATCTCCCAATGTTATTCCAGAATGTCATAAAGGCCAAATTGGTCAAGCCGAAAGTCACCCTCCCAAACAAGGCCTCAGTCTCTGGCTGGAAGTGTTGGCTCTGCACTGTAGACGTGATCCTTAGACACCTGAGGGATGCCTGTGCTGCCTCCATCCTAGCACCTTGTGCCATAACCACCTGCCTAGGCCTGGGGCCACTTGCCTTTTGAAAAAAGATAGGATTGAGGCTGGGCACAGTGGCCCGCACCTCCAGTCCCAGCGCTCTGGGAGGCTGAGGCAGGTGGATCACCTGAGGTCAGGAGTTCAAGACCAGCCTGGCCAACATAATGAAACCCCATCTCTACTAAAAATATAAAAATTAGTTGGATCAGGTGGTGCACACATGTAGTCCCAGCTACTAGGGAGGCTCAGGCAGTAGGATTGCTTAAATCTGGGAGGCGGAGGTTGCAGTGAGCCAAGATCAGGCCACAGCACTCCAGCCTGGGCAACAGAGCAAGACCCTGTCTCAAAAGAAAAAAATATATGTATATATAGGTTGAAATAAAAATGACTTTCCTCTTGTAACCAATTATAAGTTCTCTTTTTTTCCCTTTCAGATATGAATTAAGTGAGAAGATGTTGTCTGCATGTAACTTACTGAAAAATAATATAAATGACCCCAAAGCTCTGACCGGCAAAGATATGGTGAGTCTGACCTGCAGACACCATCCCCATACAAACTGCATGAGTAGGCTCGGGGTCATGGCCAGCTGTAGGCTGCCCCCAAGTTGTAGCTTGCATGCTCTTCTCCTGAACTGTTTCCAGCATGAGTGGGCTGGGTGAATGTCATGCGGTCTTGCTCCCTGGATCACACTGCCAGTGTTTCCTTGAGGCCAAACTGGATATCCCTTACCCACCCTGTACTTTTCTTGGGGTGGGGGCATCTGTGAGGCATACACTTGCAGAGGGTTAATTGCAGTCAGTCGTCACCTTTCTACATACTTCACTTTTATTTGTAGAATGTTAAGATCCAGGGAGCAGCATCCAAGAATTTTTTTAAGTTAGGTTAAGGTTTCTTTTAAAAACTATCTATCTGGGCCAAGGTCAGCATTCCTTTCAGTTACAAAACAGTATGTTATGCTCTGATGTGAAATGCAGGCGGCCACTATTTTTAAACATAAAAATAACTGCACTTGTCATCTCCTTGCAATCTTAGAGATTCAGGGCAAACAGCAAAGAGTTTGTAGTTGCCTTAGTGATCATGAATGGTACAACACAGGACACGTAAGTATTTCTATGCCAATGGCTAATCTGACACCATAGCCAAGCATGACACATTCTTATGTGTTGAAGTTTTTATGTGCACGTTCTTTCATAGGCCAAACTAACCCACTGGTCAATAGCTCCGTCTTTAGTGCACTGAGATAATGTAGGATCCCCTAAGGATACCAGAATGCACAGAGGCTCAAGTCCCTTATGTAAAATTGTGTAGTACTTACATATAACCTATGCATATACTTTAAATCCTGTCATATATCTTAATTCCTAATACAGAGGGGGGTGCAGTGGCTCATGATTATAATTCCAACGCTTTGGGAGGCTCGGGCGAGCAGATCAGTTGAGGTCAGGAGTTCAAGACTAGCCTAGCCAACATGGTGAAACCCTGTCTCTACTAAAAATACAAAAAATTAGCCGGGCATAGTGGTGCACACCTGTAATCACAGCTACGTGGGAGGCTGAGGCTGGAGAATTGCTTCAACCCAGGAGGCAGTGGTTGCAGTGAGTCAAGACTGCACCATTGCACTCCAGCCTGGGTGACAGCCAGACCGTCAAAAAAAAAAAAAAAAAAAAAAACTAATGTAAATGCTATATACATAAGTTATACTGTTATTGTTTTGTATTTTTCATTTTTCAAATATTTTCACTCTGTGGGTGGTTGAATCTATAGCTCTGCAACCTGTGGCTACAGAGGGCCAGTTGTACTAAATAAAATTCCTGGTCAAGGCCAGGCACAGTGGCTCACACCTGTAATCCCAACACTTTGGGAAGCCAAGACAGGTGGATCACTTGAGCCCAGGAGTTCAGTTTGAGACCAGCCTGGGCAACATGGCAAAACCCTGTCTCTACAGAAAATAAAAAAATTAGCCAGGCATAGACCTGTTGTCCTAGCTACTTGGGAGGCTGCAGCGAGGGATGATCATGCCACTGCACTCCAGCCTGGGAGACAGAGTGATACCCTCTCTCAAAAAATTCCTAGTCAAGGGGAAACATACGTGTTGAAATTCATAAATCTGTATTCATAAAAATGCCAGGCTGTATCTTGGTCATGAGTGGTAAAACCATGAAATGTCACTCAAGTGTCAATATTTCCCATCAGGTTTAACCTAAACTTAAAACTGGTGCTTTACAACCCCAGATTTTATAGCCATAGCATACTCTTTCTTTCCCCATTCTCCAGATTCTAGGTTACGTGGTCTTTGGTAAGGATTTCGTATTGCTGCATCCTCCAAATTGCCGAACATGGTGTCATGCACACACTCTGATGGGTACTTTTTCTCCTCCTCTTTGGAGACGGAGTCTTGCTTTGTCACCCAGGCTGGAGTGTAGTGGTGCAGTTTTGGCTCACTGCAACCTCCACCTCCCGGGTTCAAGTGATTCTCCTGCCTCAGCCTTCCAAGTAGCTGGGATTACAGGTGTGCGCCACCACACCCAGCTAATTTTTGTATCTTTAGTAGAGATGGAGTTTCACCATGTTGGTCAAGGCAGGTCTCGAACTCTTGACCTCTTGATCCACCCTCCTCGGCCTCCCAAAGCGCTGGGATTCCAGGCGGGAGCCATCACACCCAGCCCTATTTTTTTGTTAACTGAATGTTTATTTTGTGTGAAAGTATTTAAAGTATTGTATGGTTTATAGTAGTGGACAAGTGAGTAAACACAGTGCCAGGACTAGATAATCATGTCAGGGTACCAGTTATTTAGCAGTAAGAGTTAGGACAACCAGAAGACATAATTTTCCTTCTTTCTGTGTGACAACTTCAAAGAAAGAGTGACAACTTCAAAGAAAGAGGAATCTGAATGTATAAAATACAGGAAAAAAAGGACCCTTTTCAAGTGTCCCAAAATGGGATTGAAATGTTTAAATAATCCGTAGTAGGATGATAGAGATGGGAGGTCTATAATCCCAGCTCTGCCTTTTGTACAGAAAGAGGACTTACTGGCTTCTGGTGCTTTTGACATGTCAGATAGGCTTTCTTTACTTTTAAATGTTTAAAGAGTAAGCAAAGCACAAATGTATATTAAACTCAGAGGAAAGAAGGCCCATTGAAAAGGCATTGTAGTCGTCCTCATCACCAGCACTGACTATGCTAAGTCTCCTTTGAGCCTCACGTATCCAGGTTTGACTTGATCATCCACAAAGCAAGTGCCATGTTCATGTGTCCACAGCCTCAGGAAGTCAGAGTGGAGCTGATGAGAAAAAGGAAGCCCGTCCAGAACTAATTTCATTTTCTTTTCCCTTCCATGGTTGAACAGTTTGGGACTGAGGTGGGAATTGGGTTAGCTATACACTTACCATCTCCCAACCTAGTGCTGTGCTGAAGAGTTGAAGGAGGTGAGGTTGGTCCGGGTAGGAAGCAAGTAGCATAATTCAGTGTAGGTCTGTTCATTTCTTCCTGATTTTTATGAAAATTGTTTGCAAGGCCAGTATGATTTCATAATACTAATAGTTTGATAGTAAATTGAGCCAAGCCTAAGTGTTTCATTGTCATCACAAAAAAGTATGAAAGAACCGAATTATCCCCATTTTTTAGAAGAGGAAACGGAGGCAGAATAACTTCCCTAGGGTCATAAAGCTTTTAGGTAGCACAGCCTGCTTTTGAACCTCGGTGATCTGGCTCCAGAGCCTCTGCTTCTACATGGTGCCATCTGGCCTCCTTTACAGACATTAGCATCTACGTGTGGTTTAAAATCAGGGATGTCCCAGTTTGGTGTTTAAAGCTTCTCTTAGGGCTGTGGGTCTTGTTTTTGAGAGCAAATTCTAACTGCATATACTTTGACTATAAAAGGTCAGGTTACTTGCACTCTTGACTAGGTCTCACATGGTCTATAAATAGAAGAACTAATGGCCACTCGGTGTTTTGGCAGCGGTTCTGTCTGAACACCCTCCAGCATGAATGGTTCCGCGTGTCCAGTCAGAAGTCGGCCATTCCAGCCATGGTGGGGGACTATATCGCTGCTTTTGAGGCCATCTCCCCAGATGTCCTCCGCTATGTCATCAACTTGGCAGACGGCAACGGCAACACAGCCCTCCATTACAGCGTGTCCCACTCCAACTTTGAGATAGTGAAGCTGCTGTTGGACGCCGGTATGTTGGCTGCCCCTCCACCCCGTCTCTTTTCTAGCAGCACTTTCGGTTATGACTCATGTCAGAGAACCTGGTTGAGCTGTTCCTGAATTCTCTGACCATACTAAAATCCTTTTTATTGCTTTTCCACATGATACAGCAAGAATATTCTTGAGTCACTCATAAGAGGCTTGAAATTTAAACAAAACTGGGTGACACAGATTCCACATCTGTTTTGATAGGAGGTTTTGAGGATATTCTTGTTGCATTCAAGTGAGAGGTGTATCCGTGGTAAAAAGCATGACTCGCGTTGCCTCCTGAGCTCAATCACGCAGGCTTGACTGGTTTGCGCTCAGGAGGCAGAGTGCTGCTTACAGCCTTGATGCTTGTGGCCCACTCACTTTGTCCATACTCCATGACAGCTGTCCTTGCAGAAGTCTGTGGTTAGTCAAGATGGGGCTAAGCAAAGCCACCGTAACAGATTATGGTCAAATGATCACCATTCTCACCAAAAAACACTGTTATTGGGGAAGCAGCATAGAGCAAAGGACATATGATTTTTTTATCTCAACCATAATAATGAGAGTAGAAACTTGCCAGTGGACATCTTAGACATGAAGTGAGGGGGTGACACAGACACAGATGGTCCCCTCGAGAAATTGTGAGCTTTCAAATTCTTGTTCACATGGAGCAGCCCAGTGCCACACATAGTCCCCAAATCTTTCAATTTTTGTAATACATATATAGAGAATTCACAGTATCTCAGTCTCATTAATGAGGATACAGTGGGAACACCTGACTATGAATATGACTAAGAATATGCAATAAAACTGTCCAATTTTCCAAAATCATCTCTTCATCCACTATCCAATCTCTTCTCTATTTTGGGAACTTGGAATTGATGCAGAGAAGAAATCCAAGCAGATTTATCCTTCTTTTCTCTTATACGTTTGTTTGTTCCTTATTTTTGGAGCCATGTTAGGGTGTAAATGCTTCTGTCTTACAGGAAGGAATTTCAAGCTGCTCCTCTTCAGGCCTTCCAGACTATAAACAGAGCTGGTGATACTGTCAGCCAGAGTGATCATTTAAACAGAAGTGGATAATATCCAGGGAAGCCAAAACAAGATTTCAGTATCACTCCTGACAGGAACAACGTAGGATACCCTTAGAAGTGGATAAAATGTCTTGACAAATCATTTTAATTCCATTGTTGGATGGTTTTGGTCAATCACTTTTATTTTTTTTTTTTGAGACCGAGTTTCGCTCTTGTTGCCTGGGCTGCAGTGCAATGGTGCCATCTCGGCTCCAGCTCACCACAACCTCCACCTCCCGGGTTCAAGCAATTCTCCTGCCTCAGTGTCCCAAGTAGCTGGGATTACAGGCATGTACCGCCACACCCGGCTAATTTTATTTTATTTTATTTTTTAGTAGAGACTGGGGTTTCTCCATGTTGGTCAGCCTGGTTTCGAACTCCTAACCTCAGGTGATCTGCCCACCTCAGTTTCCCAAAGTGCTGTGATAATAGGCATGAGCCACTGCGCCCGGCCGGTTAATCACTTCTGTTAATTTTTACTGCTCACCCTTCTAGGCTGAGATTCTGGTTCCATAAGGTGTAGTTCTAGGATGCTTCCACATCTATGCAGAGCGAAATCCCATATGCTCAGGAGCTCCGAAGCACACATGAACTCATCCGCTTCTCCACCACAGGGCCTTTATTTTCTGCATAAAAACACGTACTTTTAAAAATACCATTATATCCTTAATATGGAGTTGTTTGGGATCTGAAGGTAAATGTTCATGGTACCTTATCTTCTCCTTAATGATAGAAATGTTTTAAACATTTTAACTTCATATTTAGTCTCACATAAAAGCTGCCTTCTAACACTCACCATTCCAGTCATTTCAGAGAAAGGGCTGAAGGAACTTTTAAATGCCTGAAGGCTAATCACTGAAGACTCCTTAAGAATTACAGGAATAGAAAAAGTCTGGTTCTTTAAGTCTGTTAAAGATACTTAACTGCATTTGCTGTCAGACCATAAATTCTAGAGCTGGATGTTTTATGATTAGAATTCTGCTTCTCAGGACCCTGGACAGGCCGGAGTAGTAAATTCAGGGTCTCAGAATGAGTAGGGTTTGGATAAGTGGGTGCCACCCTGTCCAGTGTTCCACATGTAAGCCTTTGCAAACCCTTCTTTCCTGAGTAACTCATTGTCTGCTTCACTTCAGAACAGTGGTTTCCTAAACACAGCTGAGTGCCTAGATCCCACATGATTGTTTATTCTCAAGAGCAGCCATTAGGACAACCACCCAGACTTCTAAGCCATTGCATTTCAGCCACCAGCTGCCAACAAGACGTGCTGTATGTAGGCCGGGCGTAGTGGTGGGTGCCTGTAGTCCCAGCTACTCAGGAGGCTGAGAAAGGAGAATCACTTGAACCCAGGAGGCGGAGGTTGCAGTGAGCTGCGCTCCAACCAGGGCAACAAAGCAAGATTCTGTCTCAAAAAAAAAACACGCTGTAGAAGCTTACCATTGCTTCAGGGCTCCTTAATAGGAAAAAAAAGTTTCTGGTTTGGTATGAAAACCTCTCTGTCATTTCCTTCTAAGTCACTCTTGCTCTCCAGCTACCTGGTGCCATTTCACTGCACTCCTGTAAACACCATCCCTTCAGTGGCTCTATAAGCCGCTGCTGTTAGAAGGTGCTTCTTCCTAAGAGACTATTTTTTTTTCTTTTTTGCAGACGTGTGTAACGTGGATCACCAGAACAAGGCAGGCTATACCCCCATCATGCTGGCAGCCCTTGCTGCTGTGGAAGCAGAAAAAGACATGCGGGTTGTGGAGGAACTCTTTGGCTGCGGGGATGTGAATGCCAAAGCCAGTCAGGTTAGCACGCTGGGTTCCTGTGCTCAGGAAGGCACCCCTTACCAGCAGGCAGCAGACAGGACTACATGGTAGAACAGGCATAGATGCCCTGCTCCTGCCGTGGGACATTTGTTTGCAGGCCTGCCCTGAGTCCACCTACTGCCTGGGCGCTCCTTGCTGACCAAACACACCAGTGAAATACGGGCTTAAATGTCACACTGGAAACTTTTCCCTCCTTTGCCTTTCTTTCCTCTATTTGCATGGAAATGCTGTTAGTCTCCCTACACATAAATGAAGGGGCATCCCCATCATATACCTGGTGACTGTTGCTTCCTGTCTCCATGTTGCTGCAGTGTCTTTATAGCAGGCAGTGTCCCAGATCCAGATGTGTTCACAGCTTCACTTTTAAATACCCCTGAACTTCCAGCCCCTCTCTATACTGAGACAGATCCTCGATGCTCAAGTGAAAATGGCTCCTTCCTTTATGCCCTTCCTTAGCTCACGGGAAGCTGGTTTCTCCCTGCTTGCCACCACCCACCTCAATAAGTTCCAAGCCAGTTCTTTCCCTAGCACAGCCCCACGAGGGGGCACCGTTGCCAACTCAGTTTGTATTTCTGAAGTCCCCTGTCATCTCTTCCCGTAGGCGGGACAGACGGCCCTCATGCTGGCGGTCAGTCACGGGCGGATAGACATGGTCAAAGGCCTGCTGGCCTGCGGGGCTGATGTCAACATCCAGGATGACGAGGGCTCCACGGCCCTCATGTGTGCCAGCGAACACGGGCACGTGGAGATTGTCAAGCTGCTGCTGGCTCAGCCCGGCTGCAACGGTCACCTGGAGGACAATGTAAGCTGTCTCCATTGGGCCTCCAAGCCAGGGGTCTGGGGGACTGCGGGCGGGAGGTCTGGGAGTGCTGTTTGGTCACGAGTGAGCAAATCCTCCTCTATTCTCCTCTTGGATTTGTGTCACCATCCAGATGCCCTCCCTTCACAGCCAGGGTTAGCTAAACTTACTGTTTACAAAGTAACAAACTAGTGCTCAAAGCAGAATAAATAGGCCCCACCCCAAAATTCATAAAACGACAAAGTAATTTAATGGGCATGTCCAAGAGCCACTCTCTTAAAGGGGAAGCAATGGATTTGCACTGCAGAATCAAATTCAGTGTAGGTGACTTGAGCCAGGGCCCCGGTCCACTTGGAAATCTGGATTATTAGTCATTAGAGGTTGGGGTTACAAGGTGTCTAAAACCGGTTCCTACTACAGTCAGCCTTTCCCACCCAAAGTGAAGGCAGGTGATCCAGTCTGGCCCATCAAAGTGAGTAGCTTGTGGCACCGCTTAAACCAGGCCATGCAGAGTATCTGGGCTTCTTTAAGCCCATTTTCCTGTGTCTGCTCAGTCTGTCCCATCAGCATCACTCTGCTCTCCTCTCCCAGTTCCCAGGCTGTCCACATTTCCAGTAACTCCTTGACCAGGAAACCAGTGAAGAGGGTACTTCTGGGTGTCTCTAGGCCAAAGCAGAGCACTGGTGGAAGGTGTGGGAACTGGTCGGATGGTTTAAAGGCCTTGGTTCTGTTTTTGAAAGTTTATGGATCACAGGTTGGGATCAGAGCTTCCTTCAGCTCAAAACCCTAAAGGTAAACAACAGCATAATTTGTTTTCTGTCTGGTCTTTTTTTTTTTTTTTTTTTGAGACAGGGTCTCTGTCCCCTAGGCTGCCTCAGCCTCCCAAAGGGCTGGGATTAGAGGAGTGAGCCACCATGCCCAGCCTATCTAGTCTTTGGTGTTTTGAGCTGAAGGAAGCCTCTGGAAGGCAGAGGCAGGAGGATCACTTGAACCCAGGAGTTTGAGAGCAGCCTGGGCAACATAGTGAGATTCCCATCTTAAAAAAAAAAAAAAAAAAAAAATTATCCACATGTGGTGGTGCACTCCTATAGTCTAGCTACCCTCGAGGTTGAGGTGGGAGGATCACTTGAGCCCTGGACGTTAAGGCTACAGTGATCTCTGATCCTGCTACTGCACGGCAGCCTAGGGGACAGAGACCCTGTCTCAAAAAAAAAAAAAAAAAAAAAAAGACTAGACAGAAAACAAATTATGCTGTTGTTTACCTTGATACTCCTTTATATCCATCTGAATCCCTGAAATTCAAGCAGTTAAATGAAGCATTTCTTTCTCAGATGTAGTGGTTCCCCTCTTATTTCCGTAAGATACATCTATGCAAGTCACTGCATGCTTATAGATGTTAATTGTACCTTTAAACAGAGGTGGTTAGGGCTTTAAGATAACAGTG
>PVKV010027147.1:13332-26947 GCA_004027835.1 Alouatta palliata
ACATGGTGAAACCCCGTCTCTACTAAAAATACAAAAATTAGCTGGGCATGGTGGCACGTGCCTGTAGTCCCAGCTACTCGGGAGGCTGAGGCAGGAGAATTGCTTGAACCCAGGAGGCGGAGGTTGCGGTGAGCCGAGATCGCGCCATTGCACTCCAGCCTGGGTAACAAGAGCGAAACTCCGTCTCAAAAAAAAAAGATAACAGTGCTGCTGTAAGAGGAAAGGTAAGAGATCTTTGGCAAATTGCAGAGTCTCCAAACACACTACTGGTGCTTGCCTGATCATTCATAATTATAAGAAAAAAAAATACTGTTTCTATCCTCATCTTCTGCTTCCCCCTCCTGGTGGGCAGAATGGTTGAATAAAACAATCCTCTTACGTGGGACCTCTGGAGGGTGGAGGCTTGCCTCATTCATCTTCACAGCCTCAGGCCTTCACACTTAGAGGTCCTGAAAAAGTTTCTCAGAGGACCAAAGGAGTAGGGATATTTGGGGAACCTTACTGATTACTGGAGGTGGTTTTGTTCTCTTACCTTCTCCGGCTGGCTGGAGGCTTGAGAAACTCAACATGGCTTGTTCTTTCCATCTTATCTTAAGGATGGCAGCACTGCGCTCTCGATCGCCCTGGAAGCGGGACACAAGGACATTGCGGTTCTTCTGTATGCCCACGTCAACTTTGCAAAAGCCCAGTCTCCGGTCAGTGTTGTGCATTTGGCATTTGTAAACAGGCTGAAATCTACCAGACTGGTGGACCCCCTTCCTCCAGGAATTGACAGATTTTATGTTGATTCTGAAAATGGAAGTTTTAGTCTGGAGCTTAACAGTTCACCCTTTCTTTCTGCCCCACCACAAAGGGCAGGAGAACTAATGTTTAAGTAGAGGCTGGGCCCTGCTTGTCCTTGCAAGACAGATGCTCTCACAGCTGTCCATAGAGGTTTTAATTCTGTACAGAATTATCCAGATGCACCCCTGAGCCCATGGGGATATTTCACCATGGTTCTGGCATCGTTACTAAAGCAGATGGCAGAGAGCCTGTAGTCCACAGTTCACTGAGTGGGAAGGTGACTTCCCAGGACAGCTGGACATAGCAGTGCTGAGCCCAGCTGGCCTTGGAGCTGTGCCTGCTGCTGTAGACACCTGTCCCCTGTTCCCAGCCAGAGCTCTCCTGGCTCTGGCTCACAGCTGGTTGTTGGCTGTGGGGGGCCAAGATCCAACATCACAGGGCATACATCTGCCTGAGGTCACTTATTAACCCCCAGTTTTTTTCCTTTCCTGGTCTCTAGGGCACCCCTAGACTTGGAAGGAAGACGTCTCCTGGCCCCACCCACCGAGGTTCATTTGACTGATTATATGCAAATAGCCCTTCATTTACATGCCACCATTAAGCTGCTAATTGTTCCTGTTGGGGTGACAGATACTGAATGTATGTGTACTGTGCCTGAGCTCACCAGCAAACAGAAGCATAAAGCCCAGGGCTAAAGGCTGAAGCTTTCACAGTGCAGAGACTGCTGGCCTGGGCACACGCACCACCTTTCTGGCCATCATCTCTCTGTGTAAGGCATACTTTAACCCAGTCTCTGTTGCTGTTGAGTATCTGCTCCGTTTTGTACAGTCATAGGAAATTGTAACCTGACCTGATCTGCAGGGGCCCCTTCTGTTCTCGCCACTCCCACAAAGAAGTGTCAGGTTCTCATTGCTTTGTTATAAAATTTTTCCACAAATATTTATATTTACTAAATGTGGAACCATTAGAAAGCTCTTCCAAAATCTCATTCCAGCATAGTTTTTTCTTTTGTCTTTTATTATTTTAAAACAAGGAAGCTGAGATGACTGGGATCATCCGTAACTTGGGCCTGGGCTAGACAAAACTCTCAAAAAGTATAAAACTTAAAAAACAGTATTTTCATTGGGTTTTATCTTGGTAGATGTAATATATGACTTTTTATAAAAAAGGGTATCTCTATGAAATTGACACAGTATTTTCCACTTTTATATTACATACTAATGACATGAAGAACTACATGTAACATTATCTTATTTTATTAATAATTGCACAACTCTAATGATTGATAAAGGTTGGATTGTGTTAGAGGAATTGGCTCTGTATTTGCCTCCAGAGCAACAGTGTAGTTCTCTTGTATTTATGGATTCCTTTATACCATGTCACATTTACTTTGGTCCTATATGTATTTAAATGTTTGAAGTGCCTTAGACTCTTGCCATATTTTCCAAATAAAATGTCATTAAGCTCTGTTCCATGTCCCTGACTAATCTCTGGCAGCTGTCCCCTCGAGCCCATTGACTTACAGCAGTGGCAGCCCACACTGATGGATTGAGCAGGAAGGGCGAGCGCACCAGTCCACTGGTCACAGGCTCCGGCAGGGAGACAGCATCTTCCGTGGGCACTTGTCCACTTCACAGCTTGGCTTCTGACTTGGATTTGCAAATCGGGAAGCTGAAATTTGAGACCTCCTTAGGCACAGCGCTCTTGCTGTTCCAACAGGTAGTCTCCAAGGGGAGGCCTAGTTGGTTCTTCTCAGATGCAGAAGCACTAGTTCTTGACTGAGGACAACTGCTGGGTGACCGGATGAAACCTGTAGTGACAAGAATGGCAAGATGAAGTCGGGCAGACTTTATTTCAGGGTACTGTTGGCCACACAGCAGCACCTGTTTTTTTTTTTTTTTTCTTTGAGACGGAGTTTTGCTTTATTGCCCAGGCTGGAGTGCAGTGGTGCCATCTCGGCTCACTGCAATCTCTGCCTCCTGGGTTCAAGCAATTCTCCTGCCTCCCAATTAGCTGGGAATACAGGTGTGCACCACCATGCCCAGCTAATTGTTGTATTTTTAGTAGAGATGGGGTTTCACCAGGCTGGCCTGGAACTCCTGACCTCAGATGATCCTCCCACCTCAGCATCCCAAAGTGCTGGGATTACAGGCAAGAGCCACCACACCTGGCATCAAATTGTTTTTAAACAGCAAAGGAAAATGGGACCATCTCATTAAAAGCAGCAGCCCAACAGCCAGAATTGAAATGAGGTGTTTTGGCACATTTGCTGGTAAATTTTAACCAAGGCCATCTGTGAGAGCCAAGTGCACTGGAAAAATATCACAAAGACTTTTCTCTCCCTCCCTCCCTTCTCCTTTTTAAAAATTAAACATTATTGAGCTCAGGAAAGAAGCCAGAAAATAGCCTTTTCCCATAGGTATTTCATTATGAAGTATTTCAGAGTGAAGATCTGAACCTTTTGGAGGAAAACTTCGGGGGCTGTGAGAGCCGTGCCAGCAAACCTGGCCAGCAACAGACCAGCTCTCTCAGGACCACAAGGAGGACCTCCTTCTGCACGAACTGTGAAAGTGAGGTCACAGCCACCCAGAGGCACGACCCTCCCAGGACATACCTGCTAGCTCTGAGATTCATGCTAAATTTCGGATCATGCTGCTGTTCAAGCCCAAGTTCCTACAAATCTAAAATGGCACAATAAATTAAAGCAGAAGAGTGTGAGTGTGTGTGTAGAGAGGTAGAGCTGTGCATGGTATGCCTCTATGGACAGGACCTGCCTTTTGAGCAAATAAGGTGTTATCTCTGGTGGTTTGTGGGCCTGGGAATTTTCTTTATTCCGTCTAACAAAGGAAAGTCATGAATGTAAATGAATGAGCAAATGAACTCCTGTGTCTGCATGCTGCCCTTCTGATTTCTCATGCTGGATTTTGAAAAAGACAATGAGTGCTTGTTTTATTGTTGAGTGAGGTCTCACATGCTTTGTGTCTAACCTCTAGGTAATGAATGCTGGCTGGTACCTTGTTTGCTCTAATCACAGTAGGCATTTAGAATGCCTTTTATCTTGGGATCCTGGTACACTGTATAAACAAGCCTGATTATCCCATCAGTACAACTGCAGTTTATTGAGGCACAAACTCCATAAAGGGATTTGTGACAGAAGGCTTGGGCAAAGTCTCCAAGTAAGGCTAGCATGGGGTTGGCAACTCCTTATTTTCAGGCTTAAGAGAAGTCTAGGGCAAGTGCAGTGGCTCACACTTGTAATCTTAGCACTTTGGGAGGCTGAGGCAGGCAGATCACTCCAGACCAGGAGTTTGAGACAAGCCTGGGCAATATAGCAAGACCCCATCTCTACAAAAAATACAAAAATTAGCCAGGTATGCATGCACTGTAGTGCCAGAAACTTGCGGGGCTGAGACAGGAGAATCACCGTGCCCCCAGGAAATCGAGGCTACAGTAAGCCATGATTGCGCCACTGCACTCCAGCCTGGGTGATAGAGTGAGACCCTGTCTCATTTAAAAAAAAAAAAAAAAAAAAAAAAGCTTAAACTTTTAAGTGACGAAGAGCCAATTTCCCAGAAACCTTGGCTTGGAAGTTGAGCCACTGATGGCTGGGATCCACCTCAAGACAACAGGAATCGAACAGTGGGACTTCTGAGTGTTTAACATTAGGACAGTAAAACTAAGCCAGGTGGGGTAGCTCACGCCTGTAATCCCAGCTACTGGAACAGAGGCTGAGGTAGGACGATTGCTCTAGTCCAGGAGTTTGAGACCAGCCTGGGCAATGTAGTGAGACCCCCATCTCTCTCGAAAAGAAAAGGAAAAAGAAAAACTGACAACTTGTCCTGACACTATTACAACTAAACTGACAACTAAATGTCTCACTAAGGGGGAGGAAGGGTGCTTCTGGAGAAACTTACTAGGAACACTATCTAGCACTGGTCTCTCAAATAAATGAAGCACTGAGCCCTTTCCTTGTAAGCTGTCAATACTTGGCAGAACAATTTTATCCCTGATTTTGGTAGTACTGAAATATACTGCCGATATCTGACAATCTTTGCAGATGGACTCACAAAAAAAAACTATTTTCCTTCAAAGGAAATAATGACCAAATGTAACCTTTCTTCAAATCCTGCTAGGTTTTTTGGGGGGGAGCTTGCTGCAAGTAGAATTACTTTCATTTTTATGGTGCTTTTGTATAAACCTTCCCTTCACAGCATCTTTTTTTTTTTTTTTTTTAGGAGACGGAGTTTCAAATGCAATAAAAAGTATATATATTAAAAAAAAAAATAAAGGAGACGGAGTTTCACTCTTGTTACCCAGGCTGGAGTGCAATGGCGCAATCTCGGCTCACCGCAACCTCCGCCTCCTGGGTTCAAGCAATTCTCCTGCCTCAGCCGGGACTACAGGCACGTGCCACCATGTCCAGCTAATTTTTGTATTTTTAGTAGAGACGGGGTTTCACCATGTTGACCAGGATGGTCTCGATCTCTTGACCTCGTGATCCACCTGCCTCGGCCTCCCAAAGTACTGGGATTACAGGCGTGAGCCACCACGCCCAGCCCCTTCACAGCATCTTTAAGAATTTCCAGGCCGGGCGTGGTGGCTCACGCCTGTAATCCAAGCACTTTGGAGGCCAAGGTGGGCGGATCACCTGAGGTTGGGAGTTCAAGACCAGCCTGACCAACATAGTCAAACCCCGTCTTAAAAAAAAAAAAATTTCCAGAGGAAGCAAGTAGAAAATGCAAATTGCAGCCAGATGTGGTGGCTCACACCTGTAATCCTGGCACTTTGGAAGACCAAGGTGGGAAGATCGCCTGTAATCTCAGCTACTTCGGAGGCTGAAGCATGAGAATTGCTAACCTGGGAGGCAGAGGTTGCAGTGAACTGAGATCACGCCACTGCACTCCAGCCTGGGCAACAGAATGAGACTCCATCTCAAAAAAAAAAAAGCAAATTTCCAGCCTGCTCTGAGGATTCTCTGTCTTCGAGTCTGAGAATCCCCTTCCTTAACAAGCATCCCAGGTGTTTCTGAATGTAGCCTTTGGTCCACACGAAGAAACTGTTACTTCCAAAGTATGAGACATGATACATCTATTCTTCCCTAAACATGTTAGGCAGGGTGAGGGAGCTATATCAAAGCAAACACTGGCATTACCTTAGCTCTAGGAAGGAGCCAGACTTTTGCTGGTGATCTGGATCCACATAGGCTTTCTGTGCTGTGCACCCATGTGCAGCAGCATTTCTGTCTCCTGGAAGAGCCATTTCTAGAAGGCTAGGAACCAGAGCTGCCACAGATCCATTTTTCTGTGCTTATAAGGACCAGAGAAGGTGGCTCGGTACACAGGAGACAGTGGCTCGGTGAAGACAGCTCTTAGAATATTTTCCCAAGCTAATCTTTTCCATTTGTACTTCCTCATGGAGCTGGAATATTCCTGTCCAGAAGGAGGCCATGAACCATTGCTTTGGCTTTGGAATAAAGACGGTTTTCTATTTTCATTTTTTACTAAAAGCACTTTTTTTTTTTTTTTTTTAAAGCCCTGGCCTTAGCCAGAAAGCATTCCATTTTTCTTCAAAAGGAAACTACTAATCATATGTTTTCTCTGCTCTTATTCAGCATGGCTGTAATTTAAAAACCAGCTGATTACAAAAATATATTTAAAGTACATTTTGTTGTAGTTCATTACCACAAAAGGATGTGGCTGAACCGTAGGCCACAATGTTCCTGAACTGCTCATCCAAGCCCCTCCCCACTGAAGGCACCAGCTGTTCCCTACGGGACAATCACAGCTTTTCAAGCATGAAAGATGAAACTATTTGGAACTTGAAGTGGTATCCTTGAGATATCTGTCCTGAATTCTGGCAAGGATCTTGCAATGAAGCTGGAAAACAAAATAGCTTTTTTTTTTTTTTTTTTTTTTTTTTTGAGACAATCTCACACCATCACTGCTCCCTGCAACCTCTGCCTCCTGGGTTCAAGCGATTTTCCCTCAGCCTCTCAAGTAGCTGGGATTACAGATGCCCACCACCATGCCCAACCGATTTTTTATATTTTTAGTAGAGATGGGTTTCACTATGTTGGCCAATCTGGTCTTGAACTCCTTGCCTCCTGTGCTGCCTGCCTCGGCCTCCCAAAGTGCTGGGATTACAGCCCAAAATACCATTTTTACAGGTACATGCTTAGACAGAAATGCCTGATTAGCGAATATGGGAAAGGAGCTGGCATTGTAAGAATCCAGCTGCCCACTGCCTCTGCATTAAGACCTTTGTTGATTAAATAGGCAAGAGAATGGAAATATATCCCTAATTTTCATAAAATGGAAGCTGCATAAGAAATACTATTTTTTTTTTTTTTTTTTTTTTAATGGAGTTTTACTCGTTACCCAGGCTGGAGTGCAATGGCACAATCTCGGCTCACCACAACCTCTGCCTCCTGGATTCAAGCAATTCTCCTGCCTCAGTCTCCCAAGTAGCTGGGACTACAGGCATGTGCCACCACGCCCAGATAATTTTTGTATTTTTGGTAGAGATGGGGTTTCACCATGTTGACCAGGATGGTCTCGATCTCTTAACCTCATGATCCACCCACCTCGGCCTCCCACAGTGCTGGGACTATAGGCGTGAGCCACCGGAAATACTCCTATTTCTAAAACCAAATGTCAATCTTGTATTTGAGCCAAGGTAAGTTTTATACTTGTTCCCCATTCCCCAACCCAGAAGGAACTAGTTACCCAGCCCTAGAAAACGCCTGTTTTTGTGTGACTGAGAGTGAGAGAAGGTACCTGAGCTGCAGGCAGGCAGGTGCTGCTTTGCTGTCAGTGGTGCAGGAAGCTCGATGCTGTGTTAAGGCTGGTTGTAGGAGAGCAAGTGCCAGCTGGGCAGACACTTCTCACATGTCGGGCAGCAAAGGGATTCTTGCTATGGTCCCATCTGCTCTTTTAGGAAGTACTGGATGTGCTTAAAGAGGTAATAAGGAAAATATGTATTAGGTAGAATCTCTGAGAGTTCAGAGAGCTCACCCACCCCCAATCCTGCCCAAAATATGTCACCCCCCAGAAAATTCAGTCTTCTAACAGGAAACTTACTAGGATCAAATTTCGTGCTTGGGTGTGTAACACGATCTGCCAGGACTGAGAAGTTCCGGTGCCTGGCTAATACTAGTTGAATGAGTGTAAAAAAATAACTGAAGTATGGTGTTGGAAGTCAGGAGTGTTGCCATGAGGGAGCAGGAAGGAGGTGACTGGGAAGGAGCCCAAATGGGGCTGGTGAGCTCCTGGAAATGGTCGATTTCTTGCCTGGGGGTTAGTTGCACTGTTATGCTCACTTTGTGAGCATTCATCAGGCGGTACACACACAGTTTGTGTGCTTTCCTGTATATATATTAACTTCAGTTTTTTTCAAGTTTAAGAAAATGAAAAAGTTTGATAAAATCTTGGGAAGGAGGCTGTAGATTTGACAGTCAGTATCATCAAAGAGATAGTGAAAGGATGTAAAAACTGAAAAACTCTTAGCCCTGCTATTTCCTGAATGTGAACACAGAGCTTTGCATGATGGCTGTTGTGGCCCACACATAACCTTGAATAGTAGTCACTAGGGCTGTTCTCAGATACTCCAGTTTTTTCTGGGCACAAAAGAATAGGATGTACTGCCCACCTACTTTTGAAGTTAGACTTGGCCATGTGACTTCTCCAGTGAAACACTAGAAAAAGTGAAATGTCAATTCCAGATGGAAGCTTTAAAAGCCAGTGCAGTTCACCCTGTCACAGTGATCACAGAAGCAAGTGCTGATGATCACAGAAGCGAGTGCTGACATAGACATACCATTAGCGTCGGCCCCTAAGTGACTGTGGAATAGAGTTCCCTGGCCAGGCTGTGTTACAGGTGTATTAAGAATAGGAAATAATCCTTTATCATTCTAAACCAGAGATGTTAGGGAGTGATTTGCTGGCACAGCTTAACTTAGATTTCTTTGTTTTGTTCGAGAGTGTTTTGCTCTTGTTGCCCAGGCTGGAGGACAATGGTGCGATCTTGGCTTACTGCAACCTCTGCCTCCTTGGTTCGAGTGACTCTCCTGCTTCAGCCTCCCAAGTAGCTGGGATTACAGGCATTCGCCACCACACACAGCTAATTTCGTATTTTTAGTAGAGAGAGGGTTTCACCATGGTGGTCAGCCTGGTCTCAAACTCCTGACCTCAGGTGATACCCACCTCAGCCTCCCAAAGTGCTGGGATTACAGGCGTGAGCCACGGCGCCTGGCCATAACTTAGGTTTCTTGATACAGAAAGTGGTTCCTGGAAGTGAGGTGTTGCTGTAAACAACTGGCTTAGTAGCTGATTTCTGGACAGCAACCAAACTGTCACTGGGTACTTAATCGTAGAACAGTGACAACTACTTCAATGACAGTTTTCTTAATAATCCCCAAAAGAAAGTAATCTGTTGCCTACAATGGATATCCTAGGGCACTAGGGACTAACTAATTTTGTGAAAGGAAAGCCATTTCCCATGTACCTATCTGCACAGTCTCCCTAGATTGTCTCTAAGGAACTTGTAGCCCTCAAACTTTGGTGTGCACCAGAACCCCCAGGAGGCTTATGAAAACACACTGCTGGGCCTCAACCCTGAGTTTCCAATTCAGTAGGTCTGGAAAGACGCTCAGGAATTGGCACTTCTAACAAGTTCCCAGGTGATGCTGCTGCTTCTGGTTCAAAAACCCAACACGGAGAAACGGTGCTCTAGAGGAAGGGCTCTGGTAACAGAGCTCCCTGGTGGGGAGGAACCCTAAGGGTCTGCATTCTTTCATCTTTGCAGGGCTTTCGTCTTTTGCAGTTTCCAGTGACTAAGCCTTATGGGTTTGCCTGTTTCCTGTGGAACATGTGCTCCCCAGTATAAAAAGCAAATTCTGCAAAGATGCCATTGCCCAATGGGAAGTCTTTTGTTCTACAGTGTATAGTACAATATATCAAGTGTTTATAAAGCCTGTATTCAACCAGAATTTGGTTTTAGAATTTGGCCATAGAACTCGACTCACAGCAGTAAGAAAAAAAAAAAGTCACTAAATGACTCATATTTCACTTAGTTATGTTTCTTTATGCTAACCCCATGAGTCTCTGTGTTGGCTCACTCCCTTATGAATGCACATTTTAAAATCATGATCTCCTCTGGAAACTGTCGTGGCATAGAGGAGAGAGTGCTGCACCACTGCCCTCTCAGCGGCTGCCTCCACATTCCATCGTGGGTTCTGATTCTGCTGTTGGGCAGAAGAACACAGCATTTTACCTTTCTAGAGCAGAAAAGCAATCATCCTAGATGTTCACACTAAGATCCAAGAGACAGATGAATCTGTGTTGGAAAGCCATAGGGGCCCAATGGACCCAGGAACCAATTTGAAGATCCTCTTGCCTAAGGACACATACTTATGTCCACAGCTCTGAGGTCAGAGACTGAGTTGAGATGAGTTAGAAGAGGGAGAAGATGGCGAGGCACAATGGCTCACGCCTGTAATCCAGCACTTTGGGAGGCCAAGGTGGGTAGATCATAAGGTCAGGAGTTTAAGACCAGCCTGACCAACATGGTGAAACCTCATCTCCACTAAAAAGACAAAAATTAGCTGGGCATGGTGGCGCATGCCTGTGATCCTAGCTACTCAGGAGGCTGAGGCAGGAGAATTGCTTGAACCAGGACCTGGGAGGCGAAGGTTGCAGTGAGCCAAGATTGCACCACTGCACTACAGCCTGGGTTACAGAGCGAGACTCTGTCTCAAAAAAAAAAAAAAAAAAAAAAAAAAAGGGAGCAGACATCAGTGTTTCACTGGGAAAGGAGGCAACTTCTTTATATCTTCTCTTATCTATAAATCAATCTGTAAGAGACAAGACACTCAGAAAGTACCCTTGCTGAGACTGATTGATGGAAGGCCTTGAATGACGGAAGGAACATTAATGAAGTTCCCCATATGCTTCATTCAGTCATCATCAAAATATGTGACCACATACATAACCAAATAGCCAGAAGCTTGGCGTCTGTCTTACAAACCTTGCTATATAGATTTTGGCCTGCAGAACATCTTTTAGAGGTGAAATCTCACTCTGTCATCCAGGCTAAAGTGCAGTGGTGAAATCTTGGCTCACTGCAACCTCTGCCTCCTGGGTTCAAGTGATTCTCATGCCTCAGCCTCCCAGGTAGCTGGGATTACAGGCACACACCACCATGCCCGGCTAATTTTTGTATTTTTAGGAGAGACGGGGTTTCACTAGTTGTCCAGGCTGATCTCAAACTCATGACCTCAGGTGACCTGCCCACCTCAGCTTCTCAAACTGCTAAGATGGCAGGCGTGAGTCACTGCACCTGGCATATACTATTTAAAAGGGTAGAGCAAAGTATTTTTGCTTACCTTTGTGTGTCAGAGTTCAGGGACTCCATCTGAGGACAAACATCCTACACTCGCTAATACACAACAGTCTTGGGTTCAGAAATTTTTTTGCCAAATTCTTGTCAAGGCTTCTAATCCTTTTTAAAATTAGGGGGCCCAAACACTGTCATTACCCACCAGTAAGTTTCTAAAGATTACCTTTCGGCCGGGCGCAGTGGCTCACAGTAATCTCAGCACTTTGGGAGCCCAAGGGAGACGGATCAACTGAGGTCAGGAGTTGGAAACCAGCCTGGCCAACATGGTGAAACTCCGTCTCTCCTAAAAGTACAAAAACCAACCAGGCATGATGGCTTGCGTGCGTTATCCCAGCTACTCGGGAGGCTGAGGCAGGAAAATCCCTTGAACCCAGGAGGCAACATTTGCAGTGAGCTGAGATTGTGCCACTGCACCTCCAGCCTGGGCAACAGAGACTCCATCTCAAAAACTAATTAATTAAGATTACCTTTCAATGATCTGTACCTATATTTACCTCTGCATAGAGAGGAGTTTCACCCAGGAGCCAACATGATGAACCCTAACTGCTATTAGCAACCCACCCATCCGGGCAGACAGGCTGTCAGCCAGAGTCTACCGAAATGAAGCGGTCACTCTTCCCTTTGCTTCCCCCTTCTGTTCATGTGATGCCTAATAAAGAATGACATTTCACTTGTGTTCACTGTCCATTTTTTACCAAGATTTGAAATACATCTATAGTGTTAAAGACCAGTGAAAGATACTCAGTTTGGGCCACTGTTAGTAAAGAAGCAATCTACAGGGACCTATTTTATTTGAAGGTGAAAGTTGCTTCTGATAACTCTTCAAGGAGTGCATCATTCTGATTTCTAGATGGGATATGTCAGTTATTTATGGTCACAATATTGTTATGTAACAGACAGTCCTCAAAGCCTCAGTAGCCTACAACAGTAAGCATGTATTTCTCACACCTCTGGGTGCCCAGTGAAGCAGCTCAGCTGACCTTGGTCAGTCTCACTTGCAGCTGTCAGCTGGCCTCGGCTGCATAAAGTGTGTTCTCATGGCCGTAACAAAAATGCAAGAATAGAGGTGGACAAGGATCCCTGAAGCTCAGACTCAGAACTCAGACTCCATCCTTTTCATGGCACTCTATTGGCCCAAACAAGTCACAAGACCAGTCCAGATTCAAAGAGATTGGGAAACAAATCCTTCAGTGAAAGGACTGCAAAGCTACATGCCAGAATGTTTGGCTATAGAAAGAAAGAAAGGGCTGGGCACGGTGGCTCACGCCTGTAATCCCAGCACTTTGGGAGGCTGAGGCAGGTGGATCAGTTGAGGCCAGGAGTTCAAGACCAGCCTGGCCAACATGGTGAAACACCGTCTCTACTAAAAATACAAAAATTAGCTGGACATGGTGGCACACGCCTGTAATCACAGCTACTCAGGAGGGTGAGGCAGGATAATCACTTGCACTGGGAAGGGGAGGTTGCAGTGAGCCAAGATTGCGCCACTGCACTCCAGCCTGGTGACAGAACGAGACTTCATTTGAAAATACATAAATAAAAATAATAAAGGATTTGGAGCCATAAAATGTAATACATCTATCATAGTGGGATCCTCTCCCAATAATAGCTCTGGCCAGGATTTTGGAATTGCTCAAGAGACATACTTCTAATAACCTGCCTTAATACCTGTGGGGACGTGTGGAGCTAGAACTCTGGTCCACCCTTGAGACTGATGATTGCCGAGCCTTTTCTGTGGTGGAGGCCTCTTGTAAGTTCTCAGCCACATCATTATCACTACCTGAGCGCTGCCATCAAAAAGCCCCTAAACCAGAGTCATCTGCTAAGTATCCAGTGACTGAATGTAAGCAGAAGGTAGAAAGCAGTAGCCTGTTGGTAAATGTGGGGGTGGTAACCCAAAAACACATGTGAGAAGAGAGCTATCATAAAAGTCTTGGGAGCTAGTATTTGAGGGGTTGGTTGTTATTAGCTGTCTCGCTCTGACGCCAGGCTGGAGTGCAGTGACGCAATCTTGGCTCACTGTAACCTCCACCCCCTCAGTTCAAGAGATTCTCCTGCCTCAGCCTCCTGAGTAGCTGGGATTACAGACATGTGCCAACATAGCTGGCTAATTTTTGTATTTTTAGTAGAGATGGGGTTTCACCATGTTGGCCTTGAACTCCTGGTCTTGAACTCCTGGCCTCAAGTGATCCACCCGCCTCAGCCTCCCAAAGTGCTGGAATTACAGGTGTGACCACTACACATGGCCTTGGGAGCTCGTTTCAAGTGGTATTCTTGAGGAGTACCAGGATGCACCACTGAGGGAAGAATTCCATGTCCAGCCTGTTCCCCCTAAGGAGACTGTGCCATAAAGCACTGGGGAAATCTGATCCCCACAGCCTTTGGCTTCCAACGGAGAATCAAAGCACGGACAGGCATGAGGTATAGTAGAGACCCC
>PVKV010027148.1:0-17532 GCA_004027835.1 Alouatta palliata
CACACACAGGCACATGTCAATATGCACAGGCACACATCAACAGACACGCAGGCACATGTCAGTACACACAGGCACACAACAACACACACAGGCACATGTTCACGAACATGCAGCCACACATCAACACACAGGCACACAGGTACACATCCACACACAAGCACACACTAACACACAGGCACATGGACACCAACACACACACACACAGACACACGTCAACACACAGAGACACACACATTTGTTAATACTAAAACACAGCCCTCCCCAGGTGCCCCTGCATGGAGCCCTGGCCCCTCCCGGTGCACAGTGGCTGAGGTCCCAGCTCCCCGAGAAGGCCACCGGGGCTTCAAGAGCTGAAACCAGGTAGCTCAGAGCTGGGAAGTGGTGGGACTGAGATTTGGTCACAGAGCCTTGGGCCCTGGCTGCTCCCCTTTGACCTCCTTCGAGGTCCGCGGCTCCCGCACTGAACCGCCTGCGCCCAGAGCTGAGGAGGCCCCCCACAGCGGTGCGGGTGGGGTGTGAGACGGAGGGTGCGGGTCTGATTTTGACGTCCACACACACAGACCTGAAGTGGTAAGGCGGAGGGCAGAGCGTGCGGTCCGAGGTGCTGACATTTGACATCAGGGGATGTGGCCATGCCCAGGACGCCCACCAGGCTGGGGCCTTCCAAATCGCCCCTGTGTGGGCCTTTGTGCAGGACCCTCATGGCAGGCAGGGCTGGTGCCTGCCCCAGAGGGTGACCCAAGAGCTGGCCGCCGAGGGCTCGTCTGCACCCCAAAGCCTGCTCTTGGTCCTACCCCAGGAGTCCCACACCTCCCTTGGGTCCAGGTCCATCCTGCCCCCTGCGTGTCCCCACTCACAGCTCTGCAGAGCTGTCACCACGTTGGGTCCGAGCGTGCAGCCTGGAGGACTCTCCCTGCAAGACTCCAAGCCCCTGGAGGGCAGGCCTGTCTGGGCTTCCTGTGGGTCCTGGAAATGCCTGTCTGCTCACAGAACAGACTGCTGCCCGTGGACTCACAGCTGGTCTCAGCCTGGCTCATAGCTGGGCCGACCTGATGACCAGTGCTGAGATCTGAGGGCCTGGCCCGGACTCCTCACCTGTCCGCAGGCTTGGCCTGAGCCTTGGCGCAGCGGCTGCAGGTTCCGGGAGCCCAGGTCACCAACGCTGCTCTCACGCTTCTCCCCGTCCTTCAGGCCAGGCAAGGACCCAGCGGGAAGACGAACATGGAGTGGATTCGTCCACGAGTGCCATGGTGGCGGGACAGGGCGGGTGGGAGCCCAAGGGCACTGCCAGGGGCCCCCAGTTTAGCGTCTTGGTTTTGCAGCAGCAGAAACCGAGGCCCAAGAAGGTCAGGGGAGGGACTGCTCAAGGTCACGCTGCTGGAGCTGGGATGAGAAAACAGCCCAGCCCTTAAGCACCTCCGGCCATGGGTGTTCAGCCATTTGCACAGTGGACTCTGGGTGGGGAGGTGATAGTTTTGTTCTAGAGCTGAGAGGCCGAGGCTTGCGGAGCTGAGTGTCTGCCACTGGGCAGGTGGCCTGGTGGACCTGCACCGGGCTCTGTCCAGTGTTCTGTGCCCCTGCGCACCCTCCCGAGGCCCGAGGTCTGTGGGAGAGAGGGCTGTGAGCCCACATTCCCTGCGTATCAGGTGGGGCAGGGCTGTGTTCTCCCCTCAGCGGGGTAAGGCCCAGAGATGAGCTGGGCTAAGGACAAGTCTCTCCTCAGCCCCTGCCCCCACCGGGGCCACCGACTCGACCTGGCTCAGGCCTCCCTTCCGGGGCCCTGCTCTCATCTCGGTTGCCCATCAAACCCTGGAAGCTCAGAGATGAGAGGCCCCTTTTGAAGCTGACCAAGGTGGGTCTAAGGTGAATAAAAGAAAGCCCTGTTTACCTGCTGTGAGGAGGCTTGGGAGCCTGGTCTGCTGGGTGGAGAATGGAAATTAAATTCAAGGAGCATTTAGATACATTAGCACACCTTGACAGCAGCCTCGATTCCATTAGTGCCGGGGAGCCGGGTACAGTGCACACTGCCTTCACGTGCACCCTCTTATTTCATCCTTAAGTCATTGCTCCGACTGGGTCCCACTATCCTATTAGACAGGCTGGGAAACTGGGTTGTAGCCGGCTTCTGTGGCTCACCCCAGGTCACAGGACTAGTAAGCGGCAAAGCACAGACTTGACCCCCACTGCATCCAATTCTGAACAGGAGCTCGCCACCACCGTTCACAGCTCTCTCCACTCCAGAAGCCTGCATCCCGGGTTCCAGAGAATATCCAGGGAGCCGAGGATCTGGTTGCCAGGAGCTGGGATATCACACCACGCCCCGACCCTAAGCCTGGCATCGGGCTGCAGGCAGCTGGCCCCAGGATGCAAGAAGGCAGCATCCCTTGTTTCCCCCGGTCCCCTGGGGAGCTGCAGACCTGGACAGGGAACCCCTGGGGTTGCAGGGAGGATGTGTCACAGGGAGCTGTCACCCAGCCGCTCAGTCCATAGGATTCACTGAATGCCCACTGTTTGTGGAACTATCCCCAGTGCTGAGGTTCAGCCACAACCTGGCAACACGGTCCCTGGCCCTGCCGTTCCAGCTGGGGTGGCACGAGCAGGTGGGTATGAACCAGGCCAGGGGCGCATTCATCTCTCATGGCTGCTGGGTGGAGGGGCCGAAACAGCCGGCTTTACCATCCTGCTGCCCGGAGGCCAAGAGCAGGGAGGGGAGGGCCACGCTCTCTCCAGAGGCTCCAGGGAGCTTCCTTCCTGCCCCTTGCAGCTGCCGGAGGCCCCAGGCGGTCGTCCGTGAGTGACTGCACCCCCAGGATCTCCACCTCTGTCATCTCTGTGTGACCTCATACGCAGCCTCAGCAGATGACACCTGCAAGGGCCCTGCTTCCAAAGAGCGTGCGTTCTGAGGGTTCGCGTGGACTGTGCTGTTGGGAGACCCTGCTCACCACGACATGTGCGTGCTCTGGGGCAGCTCGGAGCAGGGAGGGCCCAGGGACTCCGACAGGCTCCAGGAGCTGCTCTGGCCAGGCAGCAGTGAGCTGCGGCCTTAGTGAGGTGGGGCGAGGGCCTGGCGGAGGGCATGGGGCACAAAGGCCCGAGGCATGAAGGCGCTGGGGGCTTTGAGCAGCGTGAAGGGGGCCAGCGTGGGGCTGGGGAAGCTGGGTGGGACTGAGCCCTGAGGGGCAGCGGGCACTGGGTCACGGGCCTCATCCCTGGCACAGAGGAGGGACACTGGGCCACCCTCTGAGTGAAGAGGGCCGGAGCCAGCGGTAGTTCCTGTGCTTTCTGTGTGGAGGAAGACACAGCCGACTCCCCTTTCAAAGAGTCAGGATCCCTCCAGCCACTGTAGGGAGTTATTGGGAGCGTGCTGTGATGTCTCAAGGCAGAGGGCTGGGCCTGGGCGCGCTCTCCGTGGTGAGACTCATGGCTTCAGCTCGCGCAGTCAGCAGGACCGCCAGATGACCAGCATTTCCCGGACTATCCTCACCTGGGACGGCAGCCCACCGGGGGTTTCCCTTCTGCTTGGCACTGCCCTGAGCCTCAGCCTGGCCACCCTCTGCCCAGATCCTGAAGCCTCATTAGGGGATGCCTGGGTACCCCCTGCCCACTGTGCCTGAGAACTGGCATCTCTCTGACCGGCCACCCACCCCAGGCTGGGCCTGGCTCTCTGCCCCCACCTCCCAGGCCTCCCCACTGGACCGGAACCAGCAGGAGCCGTCTCACTCTGTGGGCTCTGGGGCAATGCCTGGCGTCAGGCCCATGCAGTGGGGAGGAGCAGCCGTCAGAGCGGTGAGGACGGGGCAGCCAGATGTCCACATCTCCCTGTGATGCAGACCTGACCAGGGAGGGAGAAGAGGGGAGCGAAGACCCTTGGGGGTGTGCCTCGGAGTCTTCCATGCCACGTCCCCAGGGCTGCTACCAGCCAGTGGGGAGAAGGACTAGTTCCCATGGCAGGCTTGGCACCAAAGTGTCCACCATCTGCTTCTTCCGCCAGCTCCAGGAAGTTGGCCCCATGCCCGCTGTGATTATACAGACAAGGACACAGGCCTGAGGGCTTCAGGAACCCGCCCGGCAGCCCAGCAGCCCGGTGCTGAGCCATGGTGCCTGGTGTGCCCTGCGTGCCCATCAGCGCCACGCTCAGCCCCCACACAGGCAGCCCCTCCCTCTGCACCTGCAGCGTCCTCCAAAAGGCCCTGACTCTGTTATCGGTTTCATTAGTGAAAGTCTCTCAGAGGAGTCACGAGGACGCCGTGGGAATCTGTCACTCCTCTAGGTTGGCACGAAGCTTCTCTACTGCGACAAAATACACACTCCTCAAATTCACCGCGACCACCATCAGAAAGAGCACAGTCGGGGGTGGTGTCATTCACAGCGGTGCACACCCATCCCCTCACCGGTTCTGGAGTTTTTTCATCACCCCAAAAAGAAACGCATCCCACTGGGCAGTCCCTCTCCACCCCCCTTCCCTAGCCCCTGACACCCAAAGACCTGCATTCTGCCTGTGCCTGTTCCTGCGGTTCCCTAGAAATGGAATCCCGCCATGTGTGGCCTTTCGTGGCTGCACCACTGGCGGGTTTGTCGGTGTCGTGGTGAGCGTCTGTTTCTCCTCGAGGCGGAGGACCATCCCATCACACAGGACACCTGGTGTTTATCCGTCCATCAGCCAGTGACCCAGTTTCAACACCCACCGCAGACATCAAATGAGAAGCTGCCACGGGCACAGCCTCACTTGTGATTTCCCAGTGGAGACAAGCAAGCGGGGAGAGGCTGGTGGGTGGTGGCAAAGCACGGCCCGGCCTCAAGCTCTTGGGCCCCACGCAGCCCCTCACACTCTGCTGGTGGGGGAGGCGCTCTGGCCGGTGCCTGCTGCCTGCGGCCGGGGTAGGGGCCCCCACGGAGGGCCGTCTGGACCTCAGATCCACAGCCCAGGGTGGCCGCCACAGCACAGGGCTGGGTCAGCGATGCTGCCGCGCCGGCGGCCCCTCTGCCCTTTCCTGGAGGACATGGGGACATCACAGTCTGCCTGGGGAGCCCAGAATGCGCTTGCTCTGAGGGGTCAGGGCCTTTATGGGGCCTGCACTTTGATTTTGGTTTTGTTAGGCAACAATCCCAAAAGCCCAGCACGGAGCCACGTGAGGCCTGTGGGGCAGAGGAAGATCTCAGAAGTCCCTGCATCCAACGTCCCCATCGTACGGGTGGGGCGATGGAGGCCCGCGCAATCCAGTGACCGGCCGGTGGGAGCCTAGGACCGGCAGTGGGAAGGGGAGCCGTCCAATCTTTGGCTGCACCACCAAGGGCCAGGTGTGTGCCGAGGTCAGGGACAGGCCACACTGCCTGTCACTTGTCACCCCTCCTGAGCACCTGGAGTGACTGACCCCACCCTTGACCTGCCGACGACCAGGAAACAGGCCTAGCAAGGTCACAGCACGTGTCCAGGGTCACATGTCCATACTAAGGGAGCACAGCAGGTCACCTTGCTGCTGCGACAGACCACACACACTTGGAGGCTTGGAACACGCGCTTATTCCCCCACAGTTCTGGAAGTCAGGATCCAAAATCAATCTCACTGCTCCACCAACATCAAGGTGTTGGTGGGGCCGGCTCCTTCCGGAAGCTCCAGGGAGAATGTGTTTCTTGCCTTTTCCAAACTCTAGAGGCCTGTGTTCCTGGGCTCAGGGTCCTCCACGTTGAGAGCTGGCAGCACACATCTCTGTGACCTCTGCTGCCATAATCAACATCTCCTTCTGGGCAGGAGGGAGGTTGGGTCAGCACTGAGGAGCTCGGTGAGGACACTGGGTGCCCTGGGTGGTCCGGGATCTTTTCCCATCTCGGGGACCTGGACCTCCCTCTTTTGCCTTGTGAGGTTCCGGAATCAGGATCGTGTTCTGCTAACCCCAGGGAGGCTGAGGGTGAATCCAGGCTGCTTGGCCTCCCCAGTTAATACAGGTTCCAGCCATCTTCCGGAGGGGAAACTGAGGCTCTGAGAGGGAGGCCACCTGCCTGGTCACATGCTGGTGAGTGGCCCAGCCTGGGTGTGAGCTGGTGGTGGGGTTGCCCTGCCCTCCCCAGGTGCTTCTGGCCGACGGAGGCTGGTGTGCCAGGCAGTGCCCATGGCCCTGCGCTCGGATGCAGTGCTTGTGCTGAAGCCTGCATGGGTCCCATTTGGGTCCCTGCATGGATCGTGCTGAAGGGAGGAAGGGCCCCTGGGACAGGAGGGCAGCGTCGTGAGAGGCAGCTCACTGTGAAGCCTCTGGAGATCAGCCTGCAGCCGTGGCTGTCGCTGCCTTGCCTTTAAACATGGAGAGTGTTTGACCTTCGGTGGCTAAAGCAGCTCTGTGATGGCACCATCGGCCCGAGGGGGACAGGAGGAGCTGCGCTGCGCATGCCCGCAGGGGCGGGCCATCCCAGAAGCTGGGGGAGTGTCTGTGTGCAGTGTGGGTGCACACAGTTTGTGTGCTGTGCATGGTGCGTGTGCTTGTGGTGTGTGTGGTGTGTATCATGTATGCTGTGTTTGTGTGGCGTGTTGTGTAGTATGTGTTCAGTGTGCATCGTATGTAATGTGTATTGTATGTTGTGTGCATGTGTGCTTGTATGTGCAAGTGTGCATTGTGCATGGTACACATTTGTGTAGTGTGTGTAGTGTGTGGTGCATGTGAGTGTGGAATGTGTGTATGTGGGGTGTAGTGTGTGTAGGGTGCTCTTGTGCATTCGTAAATGGTGTGTACACAGATTGTGCAGGGTGTGTGTGCACTTGTGTGTTGGTGTGTGCATGCTTGGCACTTGTGTGCAGTGAGGAGTACATGTGCACTTGTGTGTGGTGTGTATTGAGCCTGATTTGTGTGCGCTTGTGTGTCGTATGTATTATGCATGGTGTGTGCACTTGTGTTGGCGTGTACTGTGCAGGGTGTGTGTGTACTTGTGTGTGGTATTGTGCACGGTGTGTGCGTGTGTGTGGTATATTGTACATGGTGTGTGTGCACGTGTGTTGGGGTATGTATTGTGCCTGCTGTATATACACACTTATGTGTGGTGCCTGGTGTGTGTGTACTTGTGTGTGGTGTTTATTGTGCAGGATGTGTGTGTACTTGTGTATGGTGTGTATTGTGCCTGATGTATGTACTTGTGTGTTGGTATATTGCGCATGGTGTGTGTGCACTTGTGTGTGGTGTGTATTGTGCCTGGTGTGTGCACTTGTGTGTGGTGTGTATTGTGCCTGGTGTGTGTGCACTTGCGTGTGGTGTGTGTTGTGTCTGGTATGTGTGTAGTTATGTACTGTGACTGATGTGTGTGCACTTGTGTTGATATTGTGCATGATGTGTGTGTACTTGTGTTATACTGTGAATGGTGTGTGTGCACTTGCATATGGTGTGTGTACTGTGCAGGCTGAATATGCAATTGTGTGTGGCATGTATTGTGCAGGATATGTGTGCACTTGTGTGTGGTGTGAATATTGTGCCTGGTGTGTGGACTTGTGCATGGTGTATGTATTGTGCCTGGGTGTGTGTGCACTTGTGTGTGGTGTGTATTGTGCAGGGTGTATGTGCACTTGTGTGTGGTGGAGATATTGTGTCTGCTGTGTGTGCACTTGTGTTGGGGTGTGTATTGTGCCTGGTGTGTGTGCACTTGTGTTGGTGTGTGTAGTATGCCTGGTGTGTGTGCATTTGTGTTGGATGTGAGTACTGTGTGTGGTATGTACTGTGCCTGGTGTGTGTGGGCACTTGTGTGTTGGGTGTACTTGTGTGTGGTGTGTACTGTGCCTGGTGTGTATGTGTACTTGTGTGTTGGGTGTACTTGTGTGTGGTGTGTACTGTGCTGGGTGTGCGTGCACTTGTGTGTTGGGGTTTGTGTACTTGTGTGTGGTGTGTACTGTGCTGAGTGTACGTGCACTTGTGTGTTGGGGTGTGTGTACTTGTGTGTGGTGTGTACTGTGCTGGGTGTGCATGCACTTGTGTGTTGGGGTGTGTGCACTTGTGTGTGGTGTGTACTATGCTGGGTGTGCGTGCACTTGCGTGGCTGTGTGGTGCTTATGTGCATGTCACACACACATGTGGGGTGTTCACCGCTACATGGAGGGCACTGGGCACAGCAGGGCCTTGCTCAACCCTCGAGGCTGTGAAGCCTCTGTCACCTCTCACGGCCTCAGTTTCCCACTCCATGGGGAGGCTGCACTGGCCTGGGTGTCGACCTGGGTGCTGGTGAGGCGGGGATGAGTGAGTGCTTGCTGCTTTTTCCACGTTGCTGGAAGCCTCTCGCCTCCTGGCCAGAGCCATGCTGGCCTGCAGAGCTTTCTGAGTGAAGTGACGGAAATAGTCAGAGAGGCTGCGATCTGCTTGGGGCCCCACGCGGGACACAGGGGATGAAGGCTTGTATGATGCCCCCAGCTCAGGGCTGGCTCTGGAAGCCGTGGCAAGCCCTACCCTGTCCTGGGAGAGCAGCTGTGTGAAAAACACACACATACACGCCCATGTGTGATGCCGAGGGCCTGTGGGGCCCTGGGTGATCATTCCCCCTGACAGACCCAGGGGTCTCTGGAAGGGGATGACAGGTCTTCAATTCTTCACCTGGGGAGTTGTGGTCCCAGGGCAGTGGGGCGGCTGAGGCAGGCTCCCCAGATACACCCCACGTCCCAGACTCCAGATGGCATCTCATGAGGTCCCCAGATCTCCCGGCAGGGGTATGGGCAGGGTCCAGGCTGGCCCTCGTTGGCGCCGTCCCTCACCTGTTTGACCTGGTCCGTCAGGGCACAGTTGGCCCTCCACTCCCTGTCTAGCGCCCCTCAGTGTGGGCAAATCAGCAGGTCATCCCAGTCCTGGGCTCAGAGTGGCGGGGCCTCGAGGCAGGTGCAATGGTGGCCCCAGAGGAATACGCCCAAGTCCCAACCCTGGGGACCTGCAGGCGTAGCCTCATTTGGAGCCAGAGTCTTTGCAGGTGTGATGGAGATGCAGTCACACAGGAGTGGGGTGGCCCCTGAATCTGGTGACTGGTGTCCCTGTAAAGACGGGAGACCGAGGCATGTGCAGGGGAGACAGTGGCGTGAAGCCAGAGGCAGGGACAGCAGCAAGGCCGCCACCAGCCAGGGAGTGCCCGCAGCCACCAGGAGCCAGAGGAGGCAGGAAGGCAGCTCTGAGTCACCTTGACTTTGCACCTTTAGCTCCGAAGCTCTGACATAATCGCTGCTGCTCAGGGAAGCCCCACCTGCCTCAGGGATGCACACAGAATGGGAGGGGCAGGTGAGCTGGTTGAGAAGACACAGGCTCCGCCCTCTGCTGGGAGCCACCCTGACTGGCCGGCTGCAGCCCCCTGGGCCAGGACGACCACGCTGCACCCACACAGCCTGCCACAGCCAGGAGGACGCAGGGGTGCGGGTGGGCTGTTTGGGCCCCTGGGCCCCTGACACCTGGCAGAGCTCTCTAGGAAGGGCGGTGCCCCTGTCTGGTCTCAGACCCTCCTTCTCAGGGGTCATGGGCGCCCCTGCTCCAGCGGCAGCCTCCACATGCCTCTCACTGGACTCTGCCATCTTCCTGGAGGCCCAAACACCTCCAATGGTCCTGAGAGGCCGGTGGTTGCGGGGCAGGGCCCAGGGCTTGAGACACCTTTCAGGTAAACTTGAGCCAAGGCTGGAAAGGAGAGGATGGGAGGCCCAGAGGTGACTGTAAGGTGCAGGAGGCCACCTCTGGTTCTTCAGCTGTGATTGGAGGGACCGGACCCCTCCCCCACGGTTCTTAGCATTGGGGTGGATGTGGGCGATGGGTTTCCTGGGGCCCCATGACCAAGTACCACAGATGGGGTGGTTAAAACAGGAGTCTATCGTCTCGCAGTTGTGGAGGCTGGAAGTCCAGGGTTAAGGCATGGCAGGGCTGACTTCCGCAGAGTGGGGAGGGAGGCTCTGCTCCAGGCCTTTCTCCTGGGCTTGGTGATGCCATCTTCCCCGGGTGTTTTCATGTGACCTTCCCTCTGGTGCGCCCACAGCTCAGTGTAAATTTCACCTTTGAATAACGGTGCTAGTGAATTAGGACCCAGCCTAATGACCTCGTCTTCTTTCTATCACCTGCAAAGCCCCTATTTGCAAAGAAGGCCCCATGCACAGGTGGAGGGTGGGGCCCTGACATCTTTTGGGGGGTCGAATGTAACCAGAACATGGGGTCTCACTCGTCCAAAGGTTCAGGAGCCTCCTGCATTGCCTCCTGGGTGTGGGTCCTGCAGCTTGGTGGGAAGGAGTTAGGGCAGCCACCTTGCCCCCATGGAACCAAAACCAATTCAGGAGAGACCATGCTGACGCCACCCAGTTCAGCCATACAGCCTGTTCACGCAGTGCCACGTTTCTCTTCTCTTTCTGTGGATTTATCTTACTTTTTCTCCCCAGGACCAGCAGGAATGGCATTTCTCGCTAAACACCTCAGGGTGCCTCTCCTGGGAATGAAGGTGTTCGCCCAAGGGCGGCCAGGCGGGATGGTTTCCTCCCGGTTGCTGCTTCTTGGTCTGTGGTTTGGAAGAGAGTTTGAGGGCAGACGTGGCAGTGTGGACACAAGGGGAGCCTGAAGTCCAGCGGGGGGCCGGGTCCAGGGCAGCTCGCTACCTGAGCAGCTTGGGACACACACACGGCGCCACCCATCTCCCCATTTCCTCTTAAAGGAAGAAGTAAGTCCAGCCTGGGCAACAGAGTGAAACCCCATCATGAGAAAAACTTAAAAATTAGCCGAGCATGGTGGCATGCACCCGTAGTCCCAGCTACATGGAGGCAGAGGCAGGAGGACTGCTTGAACCCAGGAGGTTGAGGCTGCAGTGAGCTGAGATCACATCACTGCGCTCCAGCCTGAGCCACAGAGCAAGACCCTTCTCTAAAAAATAAAAAAAATGAAACTAAGCAAATGTAGGAGCAAGAGTCTTGCTGTCAACTTTGCTCTGCCGCTTTGAAGTGGCCTGCTAGCCGCATGTGCAGGTCCAGGCCAGGGCTGGGAGGGAGCGAGGGGTTCTGGGCAGGCCGGCTTGGAGTTTCCCAGAGAGCCCTGCCAGGACTCGGGGTCTGTTTTGGTGATTAGTGGACAAGCGTCGCTGGTCCTCAGAGCACTCTCAGGGCCTTGTGGTCAGCAGAGGCTCTCCCGAAATGAGCGGGCCAAAGGCCACGCTTCTCCCTTGCCCAGCGGCCTGCACTGGCCATCCCTGCATCCTGGAGGCCACTGGAGAAATGGTCCTGGGACAGAACCAAGAACTCCCATCTCTGGAGACATCTGTTGGGCACCCGCGGAGGAAGAAGAGGAATGGAATAAAAATTCTTTTGTAATGCTCTCGGCTGCTAAGTTCGGCACTTTACCAGAAATCTGAGTGGTGCGCTCACAGCCTGACCTGGTCCAGAGCCCCGCCTCTCACACTCCTGCCCCAGCCAAGAATAATGGGAACAGATGGCGCCATTTTCCTCTGGTCCTTCCAGGGCGATGCGGTGCCAGGTCATTATAGTGATATTAGATGGGGGAGCAGGTCTAGATCCTTCTGGGTAAAGCACAGAGTTGGTCACCACTGGTATCCTCGGTGGGGCCTGACGGGCGGGCGGGCTGGCACGCATTCTCCCTTATGAAAAGCTGCCTCTCGTAAAACCCTCCTTCTTCCAGGACGGGGGAGTTCCATCCACGTGAGGAGAGCTGGAGCCTGTGCTTCGGTAAATGCAGGCAAGGCATCGGAAAGGACCCTTTGCTGCATGGTCAGTCAGAGGCTCCTTCTGGGTTTGTGTGAAACGGGCCCTGCGGGGACCCCACAGGCCAAGGGACGGTGGGGACAGCTACCCAGGTGTGGGGGCTGCCATGCCACCCTGCAGAGGCCTCTCGTCTTGCAGAGGGCAGTGACGTGCCTGTGTCTCACGGTGAATGATGGCAGAGGGGCCCTGGTGCAGGTCCCGCGCTCCTGGTCTCACCCACCCAAACGTGTGTGTGTAGCGATCACAGCTGTGCCGTCCAGTACGGAAGCCCTGGGCCGCAAGGAGCTACTTAAATTTAAGTTGGTTAAAACAAGGAACAATGAAAAAGCTGGTTGTTTGAGGTCACTATGCAGGCCTCAGGTGCTCAGAAGCTCTGCGTGTGCAGACGGCCATGTTGCCAGCACAGGCGTGGAAATGTCCCCCGTTGCCGGAGGTGCATGTGGATGGCGCCATGCCAGGGTGTCCTCCTGCACTCAAGAGCGAGGATGGACCATCGGCCTGGGCGCCTGGGAGGGGGCTTGCTGGACGATTCAGGCTCTGCCAGCAGTGTAGCTGGTCCTTATGTGCCCTATGACCTCGGCATCCACTCTCCACCCCAGGCTCCCGTCACCTTTACAACAGGTGAGGAGGAGGTGACCGGTCTTCACAGGCCCTTCTAGAACTTGCTGTAGAGCTCCGGGCTTCACCAGCCAAACCCCAAGTCAGGGCCACTTCTGTGAGGGATACACAGTATCGTCAGTGATGTCAGGGCCACACGTGTGACACCTGGACGGCTGCAGGAAGTCCCAAAGGCCACGTGATGGAGGGACCTGAGGGGCATGGCACGTGGGACCCTGAGCTCATGCTGTGGTTTGGGGAAGAGGCTCAGGTTCTGGCCCGGCCTCGCCTCTGGGACATGGGGGAGGGGCACATGTCCATAGCGGCCCTTCCCGGGAACCCAGGTACTCTGGGGGATCTTCTGGCCGTATCCTGTCTCCATCACGGCCTTATGCAGAGCCACTCCCCATGCTCTTTGCACAGCTGCGGTCACAGGCCCAGAGAGGGCCTGGGCACCACCTGAGGTGCAGAGCAGCAGAGGCAGAGCCAAAACACAGCCGGCTGTCCTGGCCCCCAATGCAATGTGACCTTCACACTGACCCCAATCCTGCCAGAAGCTCACGAGGACTTTCAATCTCAGAGCACCTGCCTCAGGCCCTGCACTCAGCACCGTGACCAAGCCCAGTCAACTCTTAATTTCAGAACAGTTTAAGATTTACGTAAAGGTTGCAAAGACAGCATGGAGAGTTTGCTCTACCCTCACTCGGGTTCCCCTGCCACTAACATCTCACATCATCGTGGGACATCAGCAACAACTAAGGGACAGCATTCAGTTGGTCCGAAGCAGAGCCACACCTGGTTCAGAACCCCGCCCCCTCTCCCACCATGGCCTTTCTCAACCCCAGGATTGCATCTGGGACCCTCACTTGTCCTTTGGCTCCTCTGGGCCATGACAAATTCTCAGACTCTCCTGGTTTTTGATGACCCTGACCGTGGTGAGGACAGCTCAGGTGTTTTGTAGAGTGTCTCCCTGTGGAGACTGCCTCCTGTTTCTCTGATGACTAGACTAGGGGTATGGGTTTTGGGGACAAAGACCCCAGGGGTGGAGTGCCCATCTGTCACATCTCATCAAGGGTCCACACCATCACAAGGACTCATCATGGTCAAGGTTGACGGCGACCGCCTGGCCGAGGTCGTGTTTGTCACCATCTCCACCATGCAGTCACTCTTTCTCCATCCCCCCCACATTGCTATGGTTTACATATTTGTCCCCTGCAAAACTCATGCTGAAACGCAATTCCTAATGTGGCAGTATCGAGAGGTGGGGCCTTTAAGAGGTGATTAGAGGGCTCAGTCCTCATGAAGGGATTAACCTGTTCGTGGATTCAGGAGTTATCACAGGAGTGGGACTGGTGACTTCATGAGAAGGAGAAGAGAGACCTGAGGCAGCAGGCTCAGCCCCCTCACCATGGATGCCCCGTGCTGCCTCAGACGCTGCAGTGCCCCCACCGGCAAGAACGCGTTCAGCAGAGGCAGCCGCTCTACCTTGGACTTCCCAGCCTCCAGAACCATCAGAAAATAAACTTCTTTCCTTTGTGTATTACCCAGGCCCAGGGATTCAGCTGCAGCAGCAGCAGAAATAAACTAAGACACACACTCTGCTCTTCGGCAGAAGTCACAGAGGGCAGGTGGCATGCAAGTGGGGGGCTCTGAGCCACTTCCAGAGCCAGCGTCTATGTACGTTGTTTGGGAGGGATGTGTCCCTTATTCCCTATTTATTTATTCCTCTATTCAGTACTTTATATTACTGTGGGCTCGTGGATGTTTATTCTATACTTGTGGTTTTAACCCTGTGCAACCCCATACCATATTTGCTTAGTCACTGGATGCCCTCTCAGCCCTGGCCCTGAGCTCTGGACGGAGGCCCCGGGAAGCAAGTGCAGGGTGGGCTTGCTGAGGGTGGGTGACCCAGGAGCCCAGGGGTGTGAGTCTGGACACCTGTGCTCCCCAGTCCCCGTGCGCCATGTGCCCAATGCTTTGCCTGGGGACTGTGAGGAGCTCAGAGAGCAGCTGCCCATGGAGCTTGTCCAGCAGCTGTGAAGGACTCGATCCCAGCATTGCTTCCTCTGTGCCCCTCCAGGTGAGGGAGGGCTACCTCCTGCCAGGACCCACCACCCAAACAAGTGTGATATCCTGTAACTGGATCCCGACAAGGGCTAGGCGGGCATCGCCCCACACTGGCATCAGCAGCTGCTGGAGTGTTCCACTTACACACATCCTCCTGCCTGGCCCAACACAGAACAGACACCACCTTGAAAAGAGGCAGGCCCACTTCCTGCTGGCCCAGTCTCAGTGCCCCCAGGGTCTGTCCCGAAGTTACAGGGAAAAAGCTCACTGCTCAGAGCTGCCTCTGCATGGCGGGCCCTGGTGGGAGGTCCAAGAGGCTGAGCAGAGGTTGGGGGGGAGCTGTAGGGCCACGGGGAGTGGAGCCATGATGTGCCACCTGAGTTCAGGGCTGTGGGTCCCTGCATCAGGACAGAAGCAGCTTTCTCTCACTGTCCTCTGACCCACGGTGACTGCTGGAGCAGGGAGTTAAGGAGGATTCTGAGGCCCCTTCCTGGTTCAACCGTGAGCCTGGCACAGGGAACTGGGCTGCTGGGAGGGGATGTTTGGCCTCCCCCATGAGATTGTCCTGAGGCTCCAGGAACCTGAGAGACGCAGGCAGGAGGGGAGGCAGAGACTCGAGTCCCAGGCCGGACTCCCACACTGAGCTCCCTGGTCACTTCTGGGCAAATCTCTTGAGTCACCTTCCTGGCAGTGACAAGGTGGAGACTGAGCCCAGACCTGCGAGGAGCTGGAAGTGAGCTGAGGGGAAGGGCTGGAGACCCCTGTCCTGGTGCATCCTCAGCCCCCACCCAGCCTTTCCCACTGGCTTTCTTCATCTCCAGCCAGTGCCGCCCTGTCCCCTCAAGTCACCAGTTGCTGCCCACCTCATCTGGTGCCCTCTTGGCTGGGGTCACCACCTGCCATGATGCCTAAAGCCCCGAGTCTGCTTCTGCAGGTGGGCACCCGGGCACCTCAAAGTCCGCATGTCAATGCTGGCCGCCCGGACGCCCACATGGCTGCTTCTGCAGGTGGGCACCTGGACACCCTGAAGTCCGCATGTCAATGCTGGCCACCCTGACACCCACACGGCTGCTTCCCCAGGTGGGCACCTGGGCACCCTGAAGTCCGCACATCAATGCTGGCCGCCCCAACACCCACACGCTGCTTCCCCAGGTGGGCACCCAGGCACCCACACAGCTGCTTCCCCAGGTGGGCACCCGGGCACCCACACACTGCTTTCCCAGGTGGGTACCCGGGCACCCATATGCTGCTTCCCCAGGTGGGCACCCGGGCACCCACATGCTGCTTTCCCAGGTGGGCACTCAGGCACCCACACGCTGCTTCCCCAGGTGGGCACCCGGGCACCCACACAGCTGCTTCTCTTGGCCTCCTCCAGTGGCCAGTACCCTCGGTGGCAGGGCAGCCCCCAGCCATCCTACCCTGCACACCCTCCCCGGCTCACCTGAGCCCTGCCCCCAGTCTGCGGACACTGTGCCTCCTGCCTCAGGGAGTGTGCACCTGTACCCCACAGATGGCGAAACCGAGATACCCTGTCCCCCTGCAGGTGTGCAGGGCCAAGCCCACTGCCACCCCAGCCCCATCCTGGCCGTGAGCTGTGCGGGAGTTAGGATGGCTCAGAACCCAGGTCCATTTTCTGGGGCACATCTCGAGAGTTGATGTGAAAGGAAATTGGGATTACGTCAGAGCTGAGGAGGACGGCTGGACCTGGGAAACCAGGAGGGCGGCCCGTAATCAGCGCCCAGGTGAGAGACCACAACAGTGGTCCCCCCTGCCACACATTGCCCAGCACCTCCCAGCAGGGGAAACTGAGTCCCAGCAGCCACCAGGAGCAAGATTCCAAATGCATCTTCCCAGCAGGAGGCCCCGGTCCACGAGCCTCCTGAGCCCTAGAGGAGGATAGGCTGAGGGGCTGGCCCCGCACAGCCCCTAGCTGTCAGGGCACAAGGTGGGCACTGGACAGGGACAGCGCAAGGTCTGGTATTGCCCGGCCTGTGAGCTAAGGAGGGCTTCTGCATGTTTACAGGATGGTACGAAATATGCATAGATGTGACAGAGACCACGTGTGGCCCTCAGAGCCTGAGGGATTTACTACGGACCTTCACGGGAGACGTCTGAACCTCCGGGGTAGAGGAGAGGATGAGGCGCCCAGGCGGCTGGGGAGGGGACAGGAGCCCTGTGTGGGCTGACAGCCAGACACCAGCCTGGACCACTTCGCCCAGGCCCGGGGCTCTCTAAGCAGGGTCCTCGATACCCTGGTCCCCATGGCTGTCTGCAGGGCCCTCCTCCTCACTAGGCCCTGGGGTTCTCTGGCAGGTCCCCGTCCCAAGCCCTCTCACGGTCCCTCAGGGCGGTTCTGTCTGATGCCTCTGCCTGCATCACCCTCCCTCCTGGCTCTGCCCCACCCTCCCCTCTGCCAGCTTCCAGCCAGGCTGGCAGATGCTGTCCCTGCGGGGCTCCTCCTCACATTTCCGCCTCCTCCATGCTCCCTCTGGGCCTCAGCTTCTTCATGTGCTCGGTGGGGCTGGGCTCCAACCTCCCCAGGAGACTTTCTGTCTCCAAAGCACAGCATTCCCCAATCCTATGAAAGCTTCTAGAACATCTTGTGGGCCTGACCCACGACACCTGGCCCGTGATGTCTGGCCTATGCCAACTACTACATTGCACCTGGCCCTTTATACCTGGCCTGTGACGCCGGATTTGGGACACCTGGCCCGTGACGCCGGATTTGGGACACCTGGCCCACGTTGCCTGGCCCATGACACCTGGCCTACGGTTTATACCTGTTCATGTCTCCTGGCCCTCCACACCTGGCCCACGATGACACCTGGCTTGGCACACATGGCTCACTCCCACCTATGAGGTGGTCTCTGCCTGAACAACAGGCACCGGCTCTGCACGCCAGTTCCCCCAGCTGCCGTGGTGGCCTGGACTGCCATGCAGGGGAGGCGCCTCTGTGCCGCTCAGCCACGTCTGCTGTGGTAGGAGGGGAAGTGGTGGCAAGGGTGCTGCTTGCTCGTTGACTCACTTTACAGAGTGGGCTGGCACCCGTGGCTAGGATCTGGCACTGCTCCTGCTTAAAAATATTGTACCTGTACCCTGCACGCTCAGAAGACAACTGAGGTTTGTGTCTTAGTAAGGAGGCCCACCCACTGGCTCCTCTCTGCAGGGGTGGCCTCGTCCCC
>PVKV010027149.1:0-26830 GCA_004027835.1 Alouatta palliata
AATTTAGACAGCTAATACTTGATGGTCAATGGGATGAAGTTCTTCAGTTCATTCAGCCTCTAGAATGTATGGAAAAATTTGACAAAAAAAGGTAAGATTTCATCTGAAGTTTTTAGTGTCTCATCATTGGTAGAAGCTTAGCAAAACAAAACAGTAAACAAAAGTTTTCATTTTTATTTTTCTTTCTCCTCTGGCTTTGAGCAGAGAGTAAACAAACTGATCTCTCTCTGTTATCCAGGCTGGAGTGTGGTGGCATGATCATGGCTTACTGTAGCCTTGATCTCCTGGGCTCAAGCAGTCCTCTCACCTCAGCCTTTCATGTAGCTTGGACTCCAGGTGTGTGGAGTATTTTTGTATTTTTTTTTTATAGATGGGGTTTTGCCATGTTGCCCCAGGCTTCCCCTGTGTTCTTTTAGGTTATTTTAAATTAATTTAATGTTCACTGACCCTTTCTTTTGCTATTAGCAATCTGATGATAAATTTTAAGACAGGTTCTTGTTCTGTCACCCAGACTGATGTGCAGTGGCATGTGTATAGCTCACTGCAGCTTCAAATTCAACAGTGAATTTCTCATTTCAAATATTGTACTTTTCATTTTCAAATTTTTATAATTTTTTTGGTAAGATTTTCCCATCTGTTCATTCAGGTCCTTCAACATACTGAGAGTAGCTGCTTGTTTGCTAGTGTAGTCCTTGCTTGGTAATTTGGACTTCTTTTTGTATCAGGCTATTTCTAATGATTGCCTTTTCTCTTAATTGTGAGTCACCTTTTTTTTTTTTTTTAACTATATCTAATTATTTTATGAATGTAATCTGCACATTATAGATTCACTCTTGAGGCTCTGTATTCTGTTTTCTTCCTATATAAAAGGTTTTATTTTTATATGGGCAATTATTTAACTTAGGTAGCCTCAAAATGCAGACTCTTTTCTCCCCTCTTGTGGACACCAGCCAAAATCTCTGTTCAGTTCTTTGGCCTTCCATCTGTTTTCTCCAGGCTCCTTGGAGTCTCCCTTTCATCTTTACAGTTTAGGGGATAGCCAGGGATTTGGGCAACTAAGTTTATACAGTGGATTTTGGTATGTTTCCTACTGTGGCTCCCTCCGTTTTTGGATCTTCCTCTCATTTTTTAGTTGCTCTGGCAGTACCAAACTTTTTCTTTGAGACATGGTCTCATTCTGTTGTCCAGGCTGGAGTGCAGTGGCGTGAACACAGCTCACTGTAGCGTTGACCTCCTGGGCTCACGTGATTTGCCTGCTTCAGACTCCTGTGTAGCTGGGACTACAGGAGTGTCACCCATTGGACTAATTTTTAAATTTTTTATAGAGACCAGGTTTCACTTTGTTGCCCAGGCTGTTCTCAAACTCCTGGGCTCAAATGATCCTCCTGTCTTGGCCTCTCAAAGTGCTGGGATTACAGGTGTGAGCCACTTTGCTCAGCCAGTAACCAGACTTTCTGTTGACTCCTCAAAGCCTACAGCTTTTTCTTTGACTTCTAGCTCACACTGTGTGAACTAGGGGGTGCCCTCAGCTGGACAGCCTTATGCCTTTGAATCTGACCCCTTAAATTTCTGGGTTTTTTTTAAAGGATTGACTTCCCTCTAGTTATGCCAGCTTTTGATTGTTTTCCAGTGCATTCAAGATAGTCATTTTTTGAAGCTGGGCACAGTGGCTCACACCTATAATCCCAGCACTTTGGGAGGCCGAGGAGGGCAGATCACCTGAGGTCAGGAGTTGGAGACCAGTCTGGCCAACATGGTGAAATCCTGTCTCTACTAAAAATACAAAAAAAATTAGCTGGGCGTGGTGGCAGGCGCCTGTAATTTCAGCTACTCAGGAGGCTGAGACAGGAGAATCGCTTGAACCTGGGAGGCAGAGGTTGCAGTGAGCTAAGATCTTGTCATTGCATTCCAGCCTGGGCGACAGAACAGGACTCTGTCTCAAAAAAATAAACAAAATAGTCATTCTTTGTATTTTATCTAGGATTTATTGTTGTTATATGCAGAAAGGTTAGCCAGATACAAGTTACTCTATCATTATCAGAAGTTGAACCTCTTATTTTTTGATTTGCACATGCTATTTGATAGTTCTTTGCATTTGTACATTCTTCACTTACCTGAAATATTAATCTTTTCACCATCTCTTGCCTTTACCTGGTACACTCCTGATTGTCTTCTTAGAGTCAGTTATTGTGTCTTTTTTTTACTTCCTACCCCTTTGTAGAATTGCTTTTGTACTTCTCTGAGGCCTTCCTGAACTCTGAATATTTCATGTAATTGATTAGGTGACCCTCTTTTTGAAGGCAGTGTCACCTGTTTTATTGGACACAATTTGCTGCTACAACAGTGGCTGAATGAATGACTGAAGGTTCATTATTTTTTTCTTTCCAACCTTAGAAACACTTTTTCTAGGTCCGGCATGATTGCTAATGCCTGTAATCCCAGCACTTTGGGAGGCTGAGGCAGGCGGATCACCTGAGGTCGAGAGTTGGAGACCAGCCTGACCAACATGGAGAAACCCCATCTCTACTAAAAAATACAAAATTAGCCGGCATGGTGCTGTATGCCTGTAATCCCAGCTACTTGGGAGGCTGAGGCAGGAGAATTGCTTGAACCTGGGAGGCGGAGGTTGTGGTGAGCCAAGATCATGCCATTGCACTCCAGCCTAGATAACAAGAGTGAAACTCTGTCTCAAAAAAAAAAAAGAAAAAGAAAAGAAGCACTTTTTCTATAAGTTGCTTCAGGCAATAAAGCTTTTGATTCTTAGACAAGTTAGGCAGACTCTTTCCTATCCCTTCCCTCACTGAAAATTTTTTGTTAAAAAGCTTTAGGTTGGGACTGGGCGCAGTGGCTCATACTTGTAATCTGAGCACTTTGGGATTCTGAGGAAGAAGAATTTTTTGAAGCCAGGAATTTGAGATCAGCCTGAGCAACACAGTGAGACCCAGTCTCTACAAAACAATTTTAAAAATTGGCCAGGTGCTGTGGCTCACAATTGTAGTTCTAGCTGCTTGGGAGGTTGAGGCAGGAGGATTGCTTGGGCCAAGAATTTGAGGCTGTGATGAGCTATGATCATGTCACTGCACTCCAACTTGGGTGAAAGAGCAGAAGACCCTGTCTCTGAAGAAGAAAAGGAAAATAAAAGCTTTAAGTCGGTGGTTATTTTGTGACTTTTTAGAAATGTTCATTTCCTCCTACCCTTTTAGCCGCATTTTAATTAGACTTTTCTCATATTTAAAAAGGAAATAACTTGATTTAATCTTTCTACAATGTGTAGGTATATAAAAATGTAACATACTCTATAAATATATACTATTATTTGTCAATTAGAATTTTTTTAGTAAAGAAAAAACAGGATGTATGTTAGATAAACAAAACTGGATATAAAAGACTTTTGATTTAATATTAGATAACATTTGATATCTTCCATAAAAATTGGATTTTTGTTTAGAATTAATATTGGAAATATAAATTTATTCTCTGAGTGTTAAATTGTGATTGTGACTGAAATTTCTTCATTTATGGCTTCAATGAGAAGCTTAGTAAATTATTTGAATAATTTTCCTAAAGCAAAGGTGTTTATATAGTAACTTCTAAGTATATTTGACATCAGACATTGGAGAATTAATGTTTCATTTTTTTCCCACAGGTTTCGTTATATTATCCTGAAGCAGAAGTTTTTAGAAGCTTTATGTGTTAACAATGCAATGTCAGCAGAAGATGAGCCCCAGCATGTAAGATTTTTATTCCTGAAGGTTTGCGCCCTAGTCTTGTTTTCAGTCATAAGTATTTTAGTCACTAAAACAAAAGATTAGCATCACAAATTTTCAAAGTTTTTATGAACTGGGATGGGGCAAGATCTGCTGTTTTCTAGATGTAGTATTTTCAAAGTTTCGTGCTTCTAAACTTGTTCTGTGGTTTAAGCCAATGTATATAACTAGCTGGCTAGTTGAAGAGTTTGTGTGTCTCTTGTTTAAGGTAAGTTAGCAATAGATAAGGTTTGACTTGATGACTCTTCATCATTTCTTTTTTTATCCAAGAAGTGTGTTGATTATGTTTATTTTCTTTTTCTCTGTCTTTTCAGTATTTTCTTTGATCTAGAGATAGTTTTTTGCTGAAATGTTTGTCTTCATGACTATTTAACTTTAATGAAATTAAATTCATTTTGATTAGAAAAGTGACTTTTAAAGTTTCAGTGTTAATAACTAAAACTGAGAAAACTTACTAAGTTCTAGTAACTGTTCACTGAAGTAAAGTGTCTTAGTCCTTTTGAGCTGCTGCAACAAAATGTCATAAACTAGGGGGGCTTGTAAACAATAGAAGTTTCTCACAGTTCTGGTGGCTGGAAAGTCCAAGATCAAGGTACCAGCAGATTCAGTGTCTGGTGAGGGCCTGTACCCTGGTTCGTGAATGGTGTCTTCTAGCTGTGTCCTTCACCTGGTTAAAGAGGCTAGCTAGCTCTCTGGGGTCTCTTATATGGGTACTAATCTGATTCATGAGGGCTGAGCACTCCTAACCTAGTCAAATTGCAAAGGCCCTACTTTTCTGATACCATTACATTGTGGGGTTAGGATTTCAACATAGGAATTTTAGAGAGGCACAAACATTCAGACTGTGGCAAAAACCACATTTTGTAATTTTTTATCGGATTTTACAGTGGGGACTTTCAGATAGAGAAATATTTGCCAGATAAGGATGTTCAAAAGTGAAAAAGAACACTGGAACATGAGTTGGGAGACCTATTTTTTATTCTGTCTTTGCCAATAATCAACTGAATTACCTTGGTAAATGTGTTCCCTGACTTTTCCCTTATGTAAGATACGAAGGCTGGACTAAGTGAGCTCTGAGGTTACATCATTAAAAGCTTATGATTCAAAGACAGTATTCACTATATAAATTGTTATATTTTGTCTCTCAGCTAAGCTTCCTTTTTGCTCTGTCTGTGGATTGTTTTGTAGTAAGTCAACTGTAGGCGTTCCCTTTTCTTGACTTTCTATGCCCACATAATTTTGCCCTAAGGTAAGTTTGGACTAACAGAATGGCTCTTTTGCCTTTTGGGTAAGCTGGAGTAATAGCAAGCTTTATAAACAATGAATGTTGGCATGCTTCAATTTTCATTTCTAGAAAACTTAATTATTTTTACCCTTAAAAAGTTGTATATTTGAGGCTGGCTGTGGTGGCTCACGCCTGTAATCCAGGCACTTTGGAGGCCAAGGTGGGCAGATCACCTCAGGTCAGGAGTTCAAGACCAGCCTGACCAACATAGTGAAACCCCGTCTTTAAAAAAAAAAAAAAAATTGTATATTTGAGAGCTGGGCATGGTGTGGCATACCAGTGGTCCCAGCAACTTTAGAGGCTAAGGCTGGCGGATCACTGGAGCCCAGGAGTTCAAGCCTGTAGTGCACTATATTTGTGTGTATGAATAACCAATGCACTCCAGCGTGGGCAGCATAGTGAGATCTCATCTTAAGCCTGAATTATAATAAAACATTGTTTTTATAGATAAAAGTTTAATGTGCTAATTAACCAAATTTTTTATTTTTATTTTACTCTTGAAGACATTTTGGTTCCTGTCTTGAAAGCTGTTACATATCCTACAAATTATATGAGTATTCTGTGGCAATATAATTTATTCTTTGTACACTCACTGTTTTCATATTTCACAGCATGGTTTTTATAGCGATTATTTGATCGTTTACATTTTTGTTACAGCTGGAGTTTACCATGCAAGAAGCTGTGCAATGTTTACATGCTCTAGAAGAGTACTGTCCTTCTAAAGATGACTACAGTAAGCTCTGTTTGCTGTTGACTTTGCCTCGTCTGACCAATCATGCCGAGTTTAAGGACTGGAATCCCAGCACTGCACGAGTTCACTGTTTTGAAGAGGCTTGTGTCATGGTTGCAGAATTCATCCCTGCTGATAGGAAGCTAAGTGAAGCTGGTTTTAAAGCAAGTAACAATCGTTTATTTCAGCTTGTAATGAAAGGCCTACTTTATGAATGCTGTGTAGAATTTTGTCAGAGTAAAGCAACTGGAGAAGAAATTACAGAAAGCGAAGTGCTTCTTGGCATCGACCTCTTATGTGGTAATGGTTGTGATGATTTGGATCTGAGTTTACTGTCATGGCTTCAGAATCTTCCATCTTCTGTCTTCTCTTGTGCTTTTGAACAGAAAATGCTTAATATTCATGTTGACAAACTTCTGAAACCTACAAAAGCTGCATATGCTGATCTTTTGACTCCTCTTATCAGCAAACTCTCTCCCTATCCATCATCCCCTATGAGAAGACCTCAGTCAGCTGATGCCTATATGACCCGCTCTCTGAATCCTGCTTTAGATGGCCTCACTTGTGGACTAACCAGTCATGATAAGAGAATTTCAGACCTTGGAAACAAAACTTCTCCAATGTCACACTCGTTTGCTAACTTTCATTATCCAGGGGTACAAAACCTCAGTAGAAGTCTCATGCTTGAGAATACAGAATGTCACAGTATTTATGAAGAATCCCCTGAGCGGTAAGCATTTGCTTATAAAACTTAGTAAATCTTCAGAAGTTTGAGATAATTTAATTATAGTGTGTTTTTCTTTTCTGTTTTTTTTTTTGAGATAAGGTCTGGTTCTATCTCAGGCTTGAGTACAGTGGGACAATCTCCCAGGTTCAAATCAGCCTTCCTGAGTAGCTGGTACTATAGGCACATGCCACCATACCCAGCTACTTCTGTATATTTGATAGAGATGAGGTTTCGCAGGCTGATCTCAAACTCCTGGACTCAAGCAATCATCCTCCCTTGGCCTCCCAAAGTTCTGGGATTACAGATGTGAACCACCATGTCCGGGAGTGTGTATGTTTTCTTAATGTTCAGGTCCCTTTAGTTGAAAGTTAGTCCTTAATACTTTAGTAAGGGTTTAAAATTTTTGATAATTAAAATTATGTGAGAAAAATGTTTATTTTTATGTATTTTTAATTGTAGGATCCCAGGTTGTTTCTACTTTTTTCTCCTGTACATAGTACTGTAGCAGATAACTAGAACATAAAACTCTATAATTATTTCCACTTTTTCTGAGACAGAGTGCAGTGGCGTGATCTCAGCTCACTGCAACCTCTGCCTCCTGGGTCCCAGTTCAAGCAATTCTCTTGCCTCAGCCTCCTGAGTAGCTGGGATTACAGGTATGTGCCACCATGCCCAGTTAATTTTTGTATTTTTTAGTAGAGACGGGGTTTCACCATGTTGGCCAGGCTGATCTTGAACACCTGACCTCGTGATCTGCTCACGTCAGCCTCCCAGAGTGCTGGGATTACAGGCATAAGCCATCGCGCCCAGCCTAGTGATTCTTATATATATGAAGGAAATAAATGTTAAAGCCACCATTCAGTTTTTCCTTCAAACCTGGCATGAAATAACAAACTCTTGATCAACGGTTGTTTATTTTAGGGTTAGGAAACTTTCTGCCTCATTTTTCCAGGAAACCTATGAGGATGTATGGGTGGTTTTCCATAACTTAGAGTTGCCACTATGAAATATTAGTGTTGACTTCAATAAATTTATTTCACGAAAGAGACAAAAATGAAACCTTTTCACATTACATAGGATAGTTGGAACCATTCTTTGCAGAGGACTCAGAATTTGTTTCTAATTAGAGCAAGTGAGCTGGGAGCAGTGGCTCAGGCCTGTAATCCCAGCACTTTGGGAGGCTGAGGTGAGTGGATCGCTTGAGGTCAGGAGTTCAAGACGACCAGCCTGGCCAATGTGGTGAAACCCCATCTCTACTAAAAATACAAAAAATTAGCTGGGCATGGTGGTGCATACCTGTAGTCCTAGCTACTTGGGAGGCTGAGGCAGGAAAATCACTTGAACCTGGGAGGCGGTGGTGGCAGTGAGCCTAGATCACGCCACTGCACTCCAGCCTGGGTGACAGAGTGAGACTTCATCTCAAAAAATAATAATAATTAGAGCAAGTGGAAATCTTTAGTTAAGGTGTAAGAAATACAGGATAGATATATAGGGAAGCCTTTTCTGTTAAGTTGCTCTGAGGTTGTAGAGAGGGTTGTCGTATTTTCTTTCATGTTCTTTAGAGAGGAGAATCTAATTTGAATCAGGTTAAGTGAGGGACTTCCTAAAGGGTAGGGCAACTTTTTAAGGTACCGTGTTGTTCCATATTTCGTCTTTGAAAGATAAAGATAATATCTAGTGATGAACATGCATAAGTATATTTCATATAGAAGCATCCTATTTAAATCTCAAAGGAATGGGAAGTCTTGAGCATTGATAGAGTCAATTGCATTAATAAGCATTTGTTGGATTTCCCAGCCTTTTTAGAGAAAATTGTATTTTCTGGAATGCTGAGCTTCAATTCTGGGGGAACTGCTGATACTCTTCTGTGTATATAAGATGACAGAAGCAGGCTGGGCATGGTGGTTCACGCCTGTAATCCCAGCACTTTGGGAGGCTGAGGTGGGTGGATCACCTGAGGTCAGCAGTTTGAGACCCACCTGGCCAACATGGTAAACCCCATCTCTACTAAAAATACAAAATTAGCCAGGCGTGGTGTCACATGCCTATAATCCCAGCTACTTGGGAGGCTGAGGCAGGAGAATCGCTTGAACCTGGGATGCCCAGGTTGCAGTGATCCAAGATCGTGCTATTGCACTCCAGCTTGGGCAACAAGAGGGAAACTCTGTCTCAAAAAAAAAAAAAAAAAAAAGATGGCCGGGCACAGTGGCCCACGCCGGTAATCCCAGCACTCTGGGAGACCAAGGTGGGTGGATCACGAGGTCAAGAGTTCGAGACCAGCCGGGCCAACATAATGAAACCCTGTCTCTACTAAAAATACAAAAAAAATTATCTGGGCATGGTGGTGCATGCCTGCTGTCCCAGCTACTTGGGAGGCTGAGGCAGGAGAATCACTTGAACCCTGGAAGCAGAGGTTGCAGTAAGCCAAGATTATGCCACTGCACTCCAGCCTGGTGACAGAGTGAGACTCTGTCTCAACAAATAAAAATAAAAAAGATGACAGAAGCTTCTTGGTAAGTGTATGAATGACATGTTTGGACTTGTGCGTCAGTAGAGTTGACTTTGTTAGAGAAAAGATGCATAAAAATCAAGCCAAATCTGACTGTACATGTCCTGTTTGCTACATAAATTAGTAGAAATTGAGGAACATCTGGATAAAGATGTAAAGAAGTGAAGTGTAAGATATTAGACCATTGTAGAAAAAGCAGAGAGGTAAAATGTGACATGTCAAACATCAAGTAATACAGGTGTTATTACATGAGTAGTAGCAATAATTCAGAAAACATTTGTCATGCCTCTGAAATTAGAAAACTTACAAGGCAGAGTGGTGTTGAATAATAAATAGAACATAGTCTTTAAAGTCAGACATAGGTCTGAACAGTAGCTTTGCCATTTACTGACTGTGTGACCTTGGGAAAGTTATTTAATCTGTCTGAGCCTCAGTTATCTCCTGTATATAATAAAATGTTGGCTTGCAAAATGAGATAAAGCTTGTATTGAGTTTGGCAAGCATGTGATTGGTACTCAATGAAGGTAAATTTCTTTCCTTCAAAGCTCATAGCTTTCATAAGGACAGTGTGTCAAAAAGGACTGCTAATGAAATGCTGTGAGAGAGTTACTGTCCTATGGATAAAGTATACAAATTTACTTTGGAAGAAATTTACTTGTTTGTAAACATATTTTCATTTAAAAAATATTGAGCCAGGTGTGATGGCTCATACCTGTAATCCCAGCACTTTGGGAGACTGAGATGGGAGAATCACTTGAGGCTAGGAGTTTGAGACTAGCTTGGGCAATATAGCAAGACCCCGTCTCTTATTTATTAAAAAAAAAAACAAAAAAACACACATATATATATATATGGAAGTTCAATTAGATCGTGAAGAGTACTACTTGAAATACTTGAAGTCAGTATCTTTTTTTTTTTTAAGTCAGTATCCATTTAAAATATATTTCAGGCTGGGCGTGGTGGATCACTGGAACCCAGGAGTTCAAGACCATCCTGGGCAACATGGTGAAAACTTGTCTCTACAGAAAAATACAAAAATATTAGTCAGGCATGGTGGCATATGCCTGTAGTCACAGCTACTTGGGAGGCTGGGGTGGGAGGATTGATTGAGCCCAGGAGGTTGAGGCTGCAGTGAGCCTTGATTGCATCACTGTACTCCAGCCTGGGTGACAGCAAGATCCTATTTCAAAAAAAATTTTTTTTTTGGTGATTACTATGTGCTAACAGCACACTACAGTATCAGGGATACAGTGATTGAGCTTCTATGGTGAACAAGAAGATAAAACATGAAAGAAAGGGAGTGTGTAATATTTTGTAAGGATGTCTTTTCACTTGAACAGAAACACTTAAAATGGAGAAAAATTATTTGAAATATATAAGCTTGTAATGCATGTATTTCAGGCATGGACCAGCACTGGAGTTGGAGTCTGATGGCCTGAGTTTAAGTTCAAACTCTTATTTTCTAACTATGCAATCTTAGGAAAATCACTTGTTTTTTGAGTCTGTTACCTCTCTGTGAAATGGGTCTTATAACCTATTTCACAGGTTATTGTGCAGGTTAAATGAAATAATGCATACGGAAGTTCTGCATATGTTGCAAAATAAAATGAAATGTTACTTTTTGAAGATTATTTTATTCTTTATACAGTTAATAGCTCTTACAAATTCTTCTCTGTGGACATGAAAGGGGACTTCTTGGCCGGGCATGTTGGCTCATGCCTGTAATCCAAGCATTTTGGAGGCCAAGGCAGGCGGATCACCTGAGGTCGGGAGTTCAAGACCAGCCTGACCAACATGGTGAAACCCCATCTTAAAAAAAAATAAATAAAATAAATAAAAAAAACAAAACAAAAAGGGACTTCTTGTGGTCATTAGTAGTTTACGGTAGAGGCTGACAGCCAAAAAACTCTTCCTCAGTCTTTCACCTCTAGATGTCTGTGTATGTACGTTTAGGTGCTCAGGAGTATAGGCTCCTAACTAATGATGCTTTGTGAAGATGACTATCCAGCTTTGCTTTCCTGAACCCTAGAACTGTATTTTGATATGTCTTGTATACTTCTACTTGGAGAGGCCATTATCCACCATGCCTGGCTAATTTTTGTATTTTTAGTAGAGATGGGGTTTCACCATGTTGATCAGGTTGGTATCAAACTCCTGACCTCGTGATCTGCCTGCCTTGGCCTCCCAAAGAGCTGGGATTACGGGTGTGAGCCACTGTGCCCAGCCTAATTTTTGTATTTTTAGTAGAGACGGGGTTTCATCATGTTGGTCAGGTTGGTCTCAAACTCCTGACCTTGTGATCTGCCCGCCTCAGCCTCCCAAAGTGCTGGGATTACAGGCATGAGCCACCGTGCCCAGCCTCAAAGAAAGTCTTTTAATAAAATCTCAAAAATTCTTAAAATTGTATAGAAATATATTGGAGGGAAAAAATGTTTAGATAATACCACCATAAGTCTATACTTTATAAAGAGAATTTAGGCATTATATTATCCAACCTATTATTCATATTCATCAGTCTATTATAAGCTGGGCCACAGAGAATATAAGTGACTGTCCCTAGGCCACACAACTGATTTTAAACTGGAGACCCTACTCTCACTATCCCTGCCTAATAACACGGTACTCCTCCGTTAAGACTTTCCTTTTTTTTTTTCTTAAGGCTGAGTCTTGCTCTGTCGCCCAGGCTGGAGTATAGTGGTGCAATCTTGGCTCACCGCAACCTTTGACTTCTAGGTTCATGCGATTCTCCTGCCCCAGCCTCCCAAGTAGCTGGAACTACAGGCACACACCACTATGCCTGGCTAATTTTTGTACTTTTCGTAGGAATGGAGTTTCACTTTGCTGGCTAGGCTAGTCTCAAACTCCTGACCTCATGATCTGCCTGCCTCAGCCTCCCAAAGTTTTGGGATTACAGGTGTTAGCCACTGTGCCCGGCCCAAGACCTTTCTATTTTTAAAAATCCTTTTTGTGGTGTTTTTAAGAGAAGAAAGAAAAATAAATCTATTTGTGTACAGTTTATAAACACTTAGGCTAAATCTTCTTTTTATATTTTTTGAGACAAGGTCTCACTCTGTCACCCAGGCTGGAGTGCAGTTGTGTGATCTTCTTCTTCTTCTTTTTTTTTTTTTTTTTTTTGAGACGGAGTTTCACTCTTGTTACCCAGGCTGGAGTGCAATGGCGCGATCTCGGCTCACCGCAACCTCCGCCTCCTGGGTTCAAGCAATTCTCCTGCCTCAGCCTCCGGAGTAGCTGGGACTACAGGCACGTGCCACCATGCCCAGCTAATTTTTGTATTTTTAGTAGAGACGGGGTTTCATCATGTTGGTCAGGTTGGTCTCAAACTCCTGACCTTGTGATCTGCCCGCCTCGGCCTCCCAAAGTGCTGGGATTACAGGCGTGAGCCACCGCACCCGGCTAGTTGTGTGATCTTGACTCACTGCAACCTCTACATCCCAGGATCAGGTGATCCTCCCACTTCAACCTCCCAAGTAGCTGGGACCACAAGCGCCCCACCATGCCCAGCTAATTTTTTTTTTTTTTTTAAGAAACTGGGTTTCACCGTGTTGCTCAGGTTGGTTTCGAACTTCTGAGCTTAAGTGAGCTGCCTGCCTTGGCCTCCCAAAGTGCTGGGATTATAGGTGTGAGTCACTGTGCCTGGCCTATTCTTTTTTTTTTTTTGAGACGGAGTCTTGCTTTGTCGCCAGGCTGGAGTGCAATGGCGCAATCTCGGCTCACTGCAACATCCGCCTCCTGGGTTCAAGTGATTCTTCCGCCTCAGCCTCCCGAAGAGCTGGGACCACAGGCACGTGCCACCATGCCCGGCTATTTTTTGTATTTTTTAGTAGAGACGGGGTTTCACCATGTTGGCCAGGATGGTCTCGATCTGTTGACCTCGTGATCCACCCGCCTCGGCCTCCCAAAGTGCTGGGATTACAAGCGTGAGCCACCGCGCCCGGCCTCATTTTTTTTTTTAATTAAAATTTCTTGGCCAGCGTGGTGGTTCATGCCTGTAATTCCAGCACTTTGAGAGGCTGGGGAGGGTGGATCACTTGAGGTTAGGAGTTTGAAACCAGCCTAGCCAATATGGTGAAACTCCATCTCTGCTAAAAATACAAAAAAATTAGGTGGTCGTGATGGTGGGCCTTGTAATCCCAACTACTCTGGAGGCTGAGGCAGGCAGCAGAACTGCATGAACCTGGGAGGTGGAGGTTGTAGTGAGCAGAGATAGCGCCACTGCACTCCAGCTTCTGGGCTACAGAGAGAGACTCTGTCTTAAAAATAATAATAAAATAAAATTTCTTTAACTAAAATATGTTTTCCTTTACTCCCACCTCTGCCTTTTTGGTTTTTTGCACGTTTCTGGAAGAAGTGATACACCCGTTGATGCACAGAGGCCTATTGGCAGTGAAATCTTGGGCCAGAGTTCAGTTTCAGAAAAAGAGCCTGCAAATGGAGCACAGAATCCAGGACCAGCTAAACAAGAAAAAAATGAGGTAATGTTTACTATACCTAGTGTTTTTCAGAGTTATTCTCTTTGTAAGAAGTAATAGAATTTACTTAGAATGTAAAAATAATTTTCTGATATTTGGGAGTAGTGAAGAAGGTACATAGACTTTCTTGTTATTTTCTCCCCAACAAATATGTGGCATGTTTAGTTGCCATTGTGTATTCTGGAACAATTTTAACAAGTGAATTTATTAGAAATCTAAAATATCACAGTTGACATGGCATGTTTTATATGCTTTGGGACTTAAGTAATTGAGCTTACATTAAACATGGATAGTTAGCATTATTAAGATATATGCCCTATTTTTTTACCAATTAGATTTAAGAATAAGAAATTAGACATTTTATATATAGAATAAAACTTTTATCCAAGTCCAAGTTTCTAGATTATTTTTCTTTTTTTCTTCTCTAGACTGCTCAGCAGGATTTTCTTTATTTTTTTTTTCTTTATTTTTTTTCATCTAGATTATTTTTCTTTGGTGTTTTTGTGAGGAAATTGTATTGTGAAAAAGGGTATAAGTTTTATATAGGCTGGGTGCAGCAGTTCATACCTGTAGTCCTAGCACTTTGGGAGACTGAAACAGGTGGATCACCTGAACTCAGGAGTTCAAGACCTGCCTGGACAACCTCCCTGTCTCTACTAAAAATACAAAAAATTAGCCAGGCGTGATGGTGCATGCCTGTAGTCCCAGCTACTCAGGAGGCTGAGACAGGAGAATTGCTTGAACCCGGGAGGTGGAGATTGCAGTGAGCTGACATTGCACTGCTGCACCCCAGCCTGGGTGACAAAGTGAGACTGTCTCAAACAACCGACAAACAGTTTTATGTAGTATGCCACTTTGAAGGGGTTAAGTGGTTTTCATAAGTTGAATATGTTTTTTATTTGTTTTCAACTAAATATTAAGAATGTATTTCTTTATAGCAATGCAAGAAAAAAACATTAAAAACATAAAGTAGAAAAATTACTGTTAAAAGTACATGGATATGCACCAAACAATAGAGTTTTAAAATACAATGCAAGTATTGAGAGAGCTGAAGGGAGAAATAGTTTTGCGATGATGATTGGAGACTTCAATACCCTACTCACAATAATGGATAAAACATCTAAATAGAAGACCAATAAGGATATAGAGGACTTGAACATACTGTAAACCAACTAGACCTGACAGACGTATATAAAACACTCCGCTCAATAACAGCGGAATACATGTCCTTCTCAAGTGTACATGGAACATTTTTTAGTGCTGTGTGTTAGAGCTATTGGGAATTGTGCTGTGATAAACATACACTTGCAGGTGTCTTATTTATATAATGACTTACTTTCCTTTGGGTGGATACTCAGTGGGATTGCTGGATTGAATGGTAGTTCTACTTTTAGTTTTTTGAGAAATCACCATACTGTTTTTTTCCTTAGAGACTGTACTAATTTATATTCCCACCAGCAGTGTGTAAGCATTCTTTTTTTACTGCATCCATGCCAACATCTATTGTTTTTTAATAATGGCCATTCTGGTTGGGGTAAGTTGGTATTTCATTGTGTTTATTAAATATTAATGCAATCCCTCAGTATGGATATTTTTAAAGAAATGCCAGATTTGTATTAGTCTTTATCTGCATTCATATTCTGTGACCATATTCCCCTTGTAACCATTATAATTTGTATTTTTATTTTGGGTTAGTCAGGGAACCAAGGCAACCATTCATTTTGGTCAGTCTGTTGCTGTGGAATAAAGCAAATTAACTGATCCACTTGAGCATTAAGACTCATACTGTTTTTCAAAGAGCAATAGATTATTTTGTGATTATTAAATATAGCTAATTGTGTATTTTATTCGGCATTTATAAGAGGTACTGTTGAGTGAAGACATATTCTGTCATAGTTTGCTCAAATACATTGTTTTTATCTAATGTTTTTAAGCTTCGAGATTCAACAGAACAATTTCAAGAATATTACAGGCAAAGATTGCGCTATCAACAGCATTTAGAACAGAAGGAGCAACAACGGCAGATATACCAACAGATGCTGCTTGAAGGAGGCGTGAATCAGGAGGATGGTCCTGATCAGCAACAGAATCTTACTGAACAATTCCTTAATAGGTTGGTCTTCTAGTCACTTTTTAAAATACGGAGTTATTTGAAAGCTATTTAAAACAAGCAATGACTGCTACTTTCTATGTATAGTTTGACATTTTAAGACTTTGTAAGCATTTCAAGTAATGTAGAGTTACACATTGCTTTCTAGTCACAGCATTCGGAGGGCTCATCTAGTTTTGTCTTTATTCCCTAAACAGCTAGAGCAGAAGAGCACAGAGGGTCAGTGCACAGGCTGAATCTTTGCACAGCCGACTGCCTGGTGGATCCAGCTGTCCCAGGGTAACTGAGGATCTAGTGAAAGTTACTCTAGTTCTTTTTATCCCCTTATCTGCTGCTTTTTTTTTTTTTTGAGACAAGGCTCTCACTCTGTCACCCAGACTGGAGTGCAGAGGTGCGATTTGGCTCACTGCAGCCTCAACTTCCTGGGCTCAAGTGATCCTCCTGCCTCAGCCTCCTGAGTAGCTGGCACTGCAGCAGACACCACTACACCCAGCTAATCTTTATGTTTTTTGTAGAGATGGGATTTTGCCATGTTGCCCAGGCTGGTCTAAAACTCCTGGCCTCAAGTGATCCGTCTACTTTGGCCTCCCAAAGGGCTGGGATTACAGGCGTGAGCCACTGTGCTGGCCCTTACCTACTTCTTATTTCTTCTAACCTTCTTATAAGGTTACCATGAGGATAAATAGAATTAATCATGTAAAGTGCTTAGAACAGTACCTGACACACTGTAAGCACTATGTTATTAGCAGCTATTTTTATTGTTACTAAAGTGCTTAAACCTACAGATTTTTTCATGCAATATATTAAAACAGTTCTTATAATTTCTGCCAAAACAATATGAATTACATTTATTGTTTTCAATTATAGGAGAAATATATACACACATATATGCGTGTGTTTATTTTTCATTATTTAATTAATTAATTTATTTATTCTCAAGATGGAGTTTTATTCTGTTGCCCAGGCTGGAGTGCAGTGGCATGATCTTGGCTCACTGCAACCTCTACCTCCCAGGTTCAAGCAGTTCTCCTGCTTCAGCCTCCCGAGTAGCTGAGATTACAGGCATGCACCACCATGCCTGGCTAATTTTTGTATTTTTTTTTTTAGTAGAGATGAGGTTTCACTCTGTTGGCCAGGCTGGTCTTGAACTCCTGGGCTCAAGTGATCTGCCCACCTCAGCCTCCCAAAATTCTGGGATTATAGGTATAAGCCACCGTGCCCAGTCTTATGTGTGTGTTTGGAATTCAGTAAAATAATATATATTTAAATAAGCAAGGATTGTTGGAAGATTAAGTGATTAATATGTACAAATGTACTTAGAACAGTTCCTGGCACATAGGAAGTATGCTATAAATGTTGGCTATCATTATGATTATGATTAGGTGACTGTAATGGTGGCTGTTAGCTCTTAACTTGATTCAGTAGTATTGGAAGTAATCTCCTTGACAGCTCTGAGTGTTGTGCAAGTCAGTGAGCCTGAAATTGATCCTGTCTTCAAACCTTTACAAAGGGAGTGGTTTTTTTTTTTTTTTTTTTTTGATTTTGTTTTTGGTTTGTTTGTTTTTTTTTTGAGACAGAGTCTCACTATCGTCCAGGCTGGAGTGCAGTAGTGCGATCTGATTACGGCTCGCTGCAGCCTCAACTGCCCAGGCTAAAGGGATTCTTCCTTCTCAACCTCCCAGAGTGCTGGGATTACAGGTGTGAGCCACCACTCCTGGCTCTTTTTTTTTTTTTTGAGATGGTGTCTTGCTCTGTAGTCCAGGCGGGAGTGCAGTGGCGCCATCTCAGCTCACTGCAACCTCTGCTTCTAGGTTCAAGCGATTCTCCTGCCTCAGCCTCCTGAGTAGCTGGGATTACAGGTACACACCACCATGCTCAGCTAATTGTGATTGTCCTGCCTCAGCCTCCTGAGTAGCTGGGATTAGGTGCGCACCACCATGCCCGGCTAATTTTTGTATTTTTAGTAGAGACAGGGTTTCACCGTGTTGACCAGGCTGGTCTCAAACTCCGGACCTCAGGTGATCCACCTGCCTTGGCCTCCCAGAGTGCTGGGATTACAGGCATGAGCCACCATGCCTGGCCTAGAGCATATTTATTTTTAAACAACTATTTTCAATTTCTTTAGCAATCAGAGTTTAAAATTACATTAAAAGGTAAGTATGTTATGAAAATCCATAGGATAACCAGGTTCATAAATATGAAAGGATGCTTATTTTTATTTATTTATTTTTTAAACTTTTCTTTTTTGAGACAAGGTCTTACTCTGTCACCCAGGTTAGAGTGCAGTGGCACAATCTTGGCTTACTACAACTTCTGTCTCCTGGGCTCAAGTGATTCTCTTGCCTCAGCCTTCTGAGTAGCTGGGACTACAGGCATGTACCACCATGCCTGGCTAATTTTTGTGTTTTTTGTAGAGACAGGGTTTTGCCATGTTGTCCAAACTGGTCTTGAACTCCTAAACTCAGGTGGTCTGCCCATCTCAGCCTCCCATGTCTCTGGGATTACAGGCATTAGCCCTTGCGCCCAGCCTAACTTTTTTTTTTTTTTGAGATGAAGACTTGCTGTTGGTGCCCAGGCTAGAGTGCAATGGTGTGATCTCAGCTCACTGAAACCTCCGCCTCCTAGGTTCAAGCGATTCTCCTGCCTCAGCTTCCTGAGTAGCTGGCATTATAGGCATGTGCCACCACACCCAGCTAATTTTATATTTTTAGTAGAGACAGGGTTTCTCCTGTTGATCAGGCTCGTCTCAAACTCCTGACCTCAGGTGATCCGCCTGCCTTGGCCTCCCAAAGTGCAAGGATTACAGGCATGAGCCACCGCACCTGGCCACATTTTTTTATTTGTACAAATTTATAGGGTACATAAGAAATTTTGTTACATAGATATAATGTGCAGTGATCAAATCAGGGGATTTAGAGTGTCTATCACCCGAGTACAATAATACATCTTTGTTAAGTATAGTCATCCTATTCTATCAAACGTTCAGTTTATTCCTTCTATCTTACCGTATGTTTGCACCCTTTAACCCACTCCTCTTCATCTTCTTTCTTCCCCCACTCACCCCTTCCAGTCTGTTACCTATTTTTCTACTCTCTACCTTCATGTGTTCAAATTTTTTAGCTCCCACATATCAGTGAGAACATGTGATATTTATCTTTCTGTGCCTGGCTTATTTCACTTAAGATAATGACTTCCAGTTCCATCCATGTTGCTGCTAATGACACAATTTCATTCTTTTTTACGGTTGAATAGTACTCCATTGTGTATATGTGTCACATTTTCTTTATCCATTTACTCATGGATGGATACTTAGGTTGATTCTGTACCTTGGTTGTTGTGAATAGTGCTACAATAAATATGTGAGTGTAGGTATGCCTTTGATAACTGATTTCTTTTCCTTTGGATAGACACCCGGTAGTAGGATTGCTGGATTAAATGATTATTCTGTTGTCAGTTTTCTGAGAAATCTCTATACTGTTTTCCGTAATGGCTGTACTTGCTTACATTTTCACCAACAATGTATGATTTCCTTTTTCTCTGCAGCCTCACGATCATCTGTTTTGTTTTTGTTTTTTGTCTTTTTATATGTATGTACATATGTATGTATTTTAAGGCTAGTCAAGTGAAGCAGTGAGAGTGGGGAAGGCACAAATTAATCTGTAACTGGTTGTGATCAATTAGTTATAAACATCACTGCACTTGAACCAGCCTGTCTTTTTAATAATTGCCGTTCTGACTGGGAGCAAGATGATATCTCGTGTGATCTTAATTTGCATTTCTCTGATGATTGGTGATTTTGAGCACTTAAAAAATATACCTGTTGGCCATTTGTATGTCTTCTTTTGGGAAATAGCTATTCATATGCTTTGCCCACCTTTTAATGAAATTTTTCTTTTTTTTTTTTTGGAGACAGAGTTTGGCTCTGTCACCCAGGCTATGGTGTAGTGGTGCACTCTCAACTCACTGCAACCTCCACTTCGCAGGATCGAGTGATTCTCTGACCTCAGCCTCCTGAGTAGCTGAGACTACAGGCGCACACCACCATGCCCAGCTAATATTTGTTTTTTCTTGTTGAGTTGTTTGAGTTATTTGTATATTCTGGATATTAGTCTTTTGTTGCATGAATAGTTTATAAATATTCCTCCCATTCAATAGGTCATCTCCTTAATCTGTTGATGTTTATCCTAAGTTTTTATAAGTTAGTTTCTCATAAATTTTGTCATTCTCTTAACCTTTTCTTATCTATTCTGTTTTCTAACCCTTTAATGTATTTTTGTTTAGTTCTTTTTTCTAGAATTCTTTAATTTTATGTGCTTGAGCCTCTACTAGGGCTTTACGATACCTCGTATCAAGGACAAATTGAATGGAGATAGAATCTATAAATTAAAATGTACTTTTCCCTCTTAATGTTTATTCTTCCAAATCACTCTTGCAGCAGGTCATTATTCCCAGATTTAAATTTTGCTTCTTCCTTTTGAGGGGCATAGAAAGAACAGAAGGTCAGGTACGGTGGCTCATGCCTGCAATCCCAGCAGTTTGGGAGGCCGAGGCAGGCGGATCACAAGGTCACAAATTCGAGACCAGCCTGGCCAACATGGTGAAACTCTGTCTCTACTAAAAATACAAAAAAAAAAAAAAAAAAAAAATAGCTGGCATGGTGGCACATTCCTGTAATCCCAGCTACTCAAGAGGCTCAGGCAGGAGAATTGCTTGAACCCGGGAGGTGGAGGTTGCAGTGAGCTGAGATTGCATCATTATACTCCAGACTGGGCAACAAGAGCAAAACTCTGTCTGAAAAAAAAAAAAAGAAAAGAGAAATAAGTTGTGTTATATAATTAGATCTTACTCAAAAGAATTAAGTATAGCATGATAGGAATTTTATTACTAGTACTGTATCATTACTTTATACCCCTTGATCTTTTGTTTTTACTAATACTAATAATTGGCACCATTGATTTGACAATTATAGCCTCTCCCCTATCCCACTCCATTTTAAGAGAGTTAAAATGCTGTATTAGCTTTTTTTTTTTTTTTTTGAGGCAGAGTCTCACTCTGTCGCCCAGGCTGTAGTGCAGTGGCGTGACCTCAGCTCACTGCAACCTCTGCCTCCCAGGTTCAAGTGATTCTCCCACCTCAGCCTCCCAGGTAGCTGGGACTACAGGCGTCCACCACCACGCCTGGCTAATTTTTGTATTTTTAGTAAAGATTAGGTTTTACCATGCTGGCCAGGGTGGTCTTGAACTCTCTAGCTCAGGTGATATGCCCGCCTCAGCCTCCCAAAGTGCTGGGATTACAGATGTGAGCCACTGTGCCCAGCCTGTATTAGTATCTTAAATGCTTTTTGTACTTAGCATTTTCCCCAAATTTATTTGACCTCATATCCTTTTTTTTGTGTATGTGTGTGACGAAGTCTTATTCTGTCACCAGGTTGGAGTACAGTGGCGTGATCTTGGCTCACTGCAACCTCCACCTCCAGGGTTCAAGCGATTCTTCTGCCTCAGCCTTCCGAGTAGCTGGGACTGTAGGTGCACGCCACCATGCCCAGCTAATTTTTAAAATATTTTTAATAGAGACGGAGTTTCACCATGTTGGCCAGGATGTTGTTGATCTCTTGACCTCGTGATCTGCCTGCCTCGGCCTCCCAAAGTGCTGGGATTACAGGCATGAGCCACCGCGCCTGGCCCCCTCATATCCTTTTTTATGGGGAGCATAAAAAGATGTATGTACATTTCACAAGAAATGTGTTTCACAGAACACAATTTGAGAAATGCCACCTAATTACAATTTTTAACTGATAAATATTTAGTAAAGGCTAACAGTTCCTCTAATAATAACAAACTGCTTTTTTGAAACTATTTTTTAAACTCTAAAAATACACATAGACATTGTTTAATGTAGGACAATTAAAAAAAAATACCATGAGCCACAACACCTCTCAACAATTATACTCCCAGTGTTAGTCCTTTCTTATATTGGCTCTCAGCTGGAGAAAGTGATACTGGGCTATTTCTGCATGTAAATCTTTTTCTTTTGTTCTTTTTTTTTTTTTTGTGAGACAGTATCTCACTTTGTTGCCCAGGCAGGAGTGCAGTGGTGTGATCATGGCTCATTGCAGCCTTGACCTCCTGGGCTCAGGCAGTCCTTCCACATAGCTAGGACCATAGGCATTCGCCACCATGTCTGGCTAAGATTTTCTTTTTCTTTCGGTAGAGACAGGGTCTCCCTCTGTTGTCCAGGCTAATCTCAAACTCCTGGGCTTTAGCAATCTTTCTGCCTTGGCCTCCCAGAGTGCTGGGATTATAGGGGTGAGCCACTGCTCCTGGCCATGGGTCAAAATATTTTTTTGTTGTTTTTTGGAGATGGAGTCTTGCTCTGTTGCCCAGGCTGGAGTACAGTGGTGTGGTCTCTGCTCACTGCAACCTCTGCCTCCCAGGTTCAAGTGATTCTCCTGCTTCAGCCTCCTGAGTAGCTGGGATTACAGGTGTCTGTCACCACACCTGGCTAACTTTTGTGTTTTTAGTAGAGATGGGGTCTGACCATGTTGGCCAGACTGGTCTCGAACTCCTGACCTCAAGTGGTCTGCCCACCTTGGCCTCCCAAAGTGCTGGGATTTCAGGCATGAGCCACTGTGCCTGACCCATGAGTCTAAATCTTGAGAGCAATGTAGCTTCCTCTTTGTGCCCTTTGTAGCCTGATACAACATAAGGAGTCAGGCTATGGCGATAGAGAGACTATTTGTTGAGGGCAAGGCCCTGAGGCTAACTTGTTTTGCTCCCTGTTTTATCTCCCAATTGTCTAGATCAGAGCCTGGCACGTAGTATTTGTAGAATGAATGAATGAGTGCATGTGGAGTAATAGGGATGCTACTTGACTTTTTACTCATCGTGGCCTACTCTAGTCATCCATTTCTTACGTGACGTAACATTACTTGAGACAGATGGAACAAAAATGACTTGTTTTGTTGATGAGCAATTTTGGTAGTGGTGGTACTGTTATTGACTCTTCGAAAATTAAATTTTAAATGGAAAATTAAGCCAAAGTTTTACTGGGGAAGAAACAGATTTTTTTTTTTCTATTTTTATTATAAAAGCTTCTTTTTAAAAGTCTGTGATACTGGCTGAGCACAGCGGTTCATGCCTCTAATCCCAGCACTTTGGAAGGCCAAGACAGGAAGATAGCCTGAAGGAATTCAAGACCAGTCTAGGCCATATAGTGAGACTCTGTCTCTACAAAAAATTTAAAAAGTTAGCTGGTCATGGTAGTGTGCACCTGTTGTCCCAGATATGCATGAGAGGTGGGAGGATTGCTTGAGCCCAGGACGTCAAGGCTGCAGTGAGCCATGATCACGCCACTGCAGTTCAGCCTGGGCAGCAGAGCAAGACCCTGTCTCAAAAAAAAAAAAAAAAAAAGTCTATTAGGCCTATTATACCTATCTTCTTTAGTGTTATACTATGGAAAAATGTGGATCTTCTTTCAGTATCTTGGTTGTGTCTTAAGTTGATGATGGTAATTTTTAATACTAAATTTGCAATAGATTATATGTGCGTATATTTACCTTTTCAGACTTTTAATCTTGTATATATTAGGAATGCAATTAAGTTTTTATTTTAAAATGATTACATTGTTTAATTTTATAGGTCCATTCAAAAGCTCGGTGAATTAAATATTGGAATGGATGGCCTTGGTAATGAGGTATCAACACTCAACCAGCAGTGTAATGCAAGCAAAGGCAATGGGTCTAATAGTTCTTCGGCGGCTAGTTTTACTACACCACCCCAAGACTCTAGTCAGAGATTAACACATGATGCTTCAGATATTCATACAAGCACTCCTCGTAATCCTGGGTCAACAAATCACATACCTTTCCTGGAGGAATCGCCTTGTGGAAGCCAAATGTAAGTGCTTGACTTTGTAAAACTTGGGAATACTAACTTACTACTAATGAATAGAAGGTTGAACTTCGCTTTAGAGCCTTATAAATAAAAGTTTTGAGAGCTTACTGTCTACCAGTATTTTTTTCTAATCTGCCTTCATTTGTCTATGTTCTCTTTTACCAAATTCTAAGTCTCTTTATAGTTTTCATTTTCCTTCTTTTTCTTTTTGCTTCCTCACCACCACAAAGGCGATTATATTTTTTATAAGCCATCTTACTCAGAGAACCTACAGTTTTAGAATCTCTAAATCTCCTTGATTTTCTTTTTTCTTCAGTTGGCGTCTTTGAACAAATAATCTTAAAATGCAGCCTTTCAGGGCATAGGAAGATGTTTTACAGTGTGGTGGAATGATTGCAGCTGTGCTCTGGTGTTGGCCGCTTTGGCAGTTACAGCAGTGGAAGACTCTGTATTTACGTTTTCACTACTCAGGGAAAATTTTTATCTTACTATAATTAGTATACAAGTGTTAATTTATGCAATGGGAATAGTTAAGGAGCATTTTCTGTATTCTTAACATAAAATACTTTTCAGTATTTTATGGTGGTTCATTAAAAAATATACAACATGAGATTCCCAGCTTTTGACTGAGATTAAGGACAAAAATGCATAACGTGCTTTTGGCACTTGGATGCTTACAGGAATTCACTTTATAAATGATTAGTGTCGAAAACCGAGTTTTACTTCAGAGCATACATTTGTTTAATTTTTGCTTCCTTTCTGAATTTTTATTTTCTTAATATTTGCTTTTTTATTACAGTTTTCATAATAGTCATTTTGAGTATTTTCAAAACAAGAATTCAAATTTTAAAATTTAATTTTTGTTTTTGTCCATGTAGTATACATACATGGTTTCAAAAGACAAATAGTACTAAGGCTTAAAATAAAACCCATCTTTGTCCATGGTTTTATTTCTTGTTGGCTGCCATTTTCAACCCATATGGTTTTTCTTTTGATATATATACGTACAATTTTTTTTTTAAGATGGAATCTCACTGTGTTGCCTAGGCTGGTCTCAAACTCTGTGCTTAAGTGATCCTCCTACCTCAGCTTCCCAAAGTCCTGAGATTACAGGTATAAGCCACCACACCCAGCCTTTTGCTATATATTTCCACATTTCTGAATAACATACTTCTGTTACTGTTTTTGCTATCCATTGATTCCCTACCATACTATTCATGCATAACACGCTCACTCTGTCTACCCCTTGTTTTTAGTATATATCAATTTCTGTTTAAATCTGTATCAGGCTTGGTGCGGTGGCTCACGCCTGTAATCCCAGCACTTTGGGAGGCCTAGCTGGGTGGATCACGAGGTCAGAGGTTCAAGACCAGCCTGGCCAACGTGATGAAACCCCGTTTCTACTAAAAATACAAAAAAATAGCCAGTCATGGTGGCGGGTGCCTATAATCCCAGCTACTTGGGAGGCTGAGACAGCTACTTGGGAGGCTGAGAATTGCTTTGAACCAGGGAGGCGGAGGTTATAGTGAACCGAGATCAAACCACTGCACTCCAGCCTAGGCGACAGAGCAAGACTGTCTCAAACAAAAAAACATCAGTATCAGTGTTAACCTTACTATGATCTTGTAAATGTTGTTTGCAACTGGGTCATGTAGTGCAATACAAGTATATTTCTTTTTCATTTTCATATAGCTTCTTATTTTTCTTGGGGACAGTAATTGCCTCAAGTTGGTGTACATATGTCCATACATGATTAGTTTTCTTAATATTTATCACTAAACTGTAAGTGCTTTAATGGAATTATAAAATCATAAAACTTCTCTTATTATTGTAAAAAATATCAGAAATTTTTCTATTCCATTTTTTTCCCCTTGGGAGATGTCCCTCCAGGATCACTCCTGCTTCACTTTATGTTTTCTGTTTTTTGATCACTTTATATAGGTCTAGATAGAATCCTGGGACTTTGCTCACTGTTCCCCTGGGATTTCCTTTGCCTTATCTCTTTATTAGATTCCCTGTTTTAGCATCTCACAGTTTCCTAAAAAGGGGTAATTAGAGGTGAAGTCTCGGAGACCTTGCGTGTCTAAAAATGTGTTTGCTATATTTTTCTACCTTTTTTTGTTAGTATTGCCGGGTATGGAATTCTAGGATGAAAATCATTCCTCATTACTTCAAAGGCATTGCTACATGATCTTCCAGTTTTAGTGTTCTGATTGAAAAATCTGATGCTGTTTTGAGTTCTTATTTTTATTATTTTTTATTTTTTTGAGATGGGGTCTCGCTCTGTCGCCCAGGCTGGAGTGCAGTGGCGCAATCTTGGCTCTCTGCAACCCCTGCCTTCTGGGTTCAAGTGATTCTTGTGCCTCAGCCACCCTAGTAGCTGGGACTACAGGCATACACCACCATGCCCAACTAATTTTTGTATTTTTAGTAGAGATGGGGTTTCACCATGGCCAGGCTGATTGATTTCTCATTCGTTGGGTGAGGCTTATTGCTCTTTCTACTCTGAAATTTTTCAGGTTCTTCTCTTCCCTGATATTCTGAAACTTCACAATGATATAGAAAATAGACCTTAGAGTGAGTCTGTTTTTCTTCATTCTGCTGGGTACTTCATGGGCCCTTTTACATTGGAAACTTAAGTTCTAGGAAATTAAAAAAATGTTGTTTAGCAATTTCCTCACCTCCATTTTCTATGGATTTATTTTTTTTCCTACTGTCATATTTTAATTTTCTAAGAGGTCTTTCTTATTATCTAATTTCTTGTCCTTTTTTTTAAAAAAAATAGAGCTTGCTTTTGTTTCCTTAATCCATTATTTCCTCTTATATCTAAGGAGTTAAATTATATTTTTGTAGCTTTTGTTCCCTAAATTGCCTCCCTTCTCCCAAGTTCATTATTCTCTCTACCTTTTTCTCTCTCTGTTCATTTTAGTCTCTACCTTTTAATTAGGAGGCTTTTTTCAGGTATCTAGAAAGTTTTGGCTGGCTGTAAACAGTGAGGCATTAAAACAAAGCTGGCTGGGTGTGGTGGCTCACACCTGTAATCCCAGCAACCTCACAGGTTGAAGCGGTAGGATTGCTTGAGCCTAGGAGTTTGAGACCAGCCTGGGCAACACAGGGAGACCCCGTCTCTATTATATTTTATGATACTGTCAACATGGTGAAACCCCGTCTCTACTAAAAATACAAAAATTAGCTGGGCATGGTGGCACGTGCCTGTAGTCCCAGCTACTTGGGAGGCTGAGGCAGGAGAATTGCTTGAACCCAGGAGGCGGAGGTTGCAGTGAGCCGAGATCGCGCCATTGCACTCCAGCCTGGGTAAG